>WTSP01012466.1:10671-33072 GCA_025331215.1 Actenoides lindsayi | reverse complement strand
TTTATTTAAGAAAAAATTAATATATATATATATATATATACACACACACTCCTTTAAATATTCCCAGTGGGAACACAATGAGGAAAGCCTTCTCTCTCAGTGGGAAGAAAAACTAAAAATGGAAAAATGCAAATGTTCAGCTTTTGGAAATATCAGGAAAAAGTTTTGACTTTCCACAGTTTCCCCCCAACCCATCATGATGTTTTTAGGGACAAAACCACTGACTTCACTGCAGCTGATAAATGTGACCTGTAAAATGGGCTTTCACTCTCTGTTCCCTTCCCTGGCACTTCCCAAGGACTACTGTGAGGGGGCCAGCACCCGAGGAAACCACTCACACTGGTATTCCTGGCCCCATGAGACCCTGGTGCTGTGTTACAGAGCTGGGACCTCCCTGAGAACACGGTGCTGCTGTGCCAGGGATCCAGGGGCAAACCCACCACCCGGCCTCCCTCACCTTGCCGTTCACCAAAATGTCAAACCGGATCCCAAACACCTTGTAGAGGGTCCTCTTTTCCATCCCATCTTCTTTATAGTATTTGGCATATCTGTTGGATCAGATGGTGAGCGTCAGTGGCCTGCCAGGGTGTCTAACAGCCCCCAGCAACCCAACAGCATTAGGATGTTGGTGGGCTGCAGAGCAGGACAAAGATCAGGGAATGTGCTGTTACAGACCTGCTCCTGACCCTCTTCTCAACCACCCCACCTGGAGGAGCTGGGCTGTTGGCAACTCTCCCCTCCGTGCCTCAGTTTCCCTGCCTGCAAGCTGGAGTTCAAGCTCCTGCTTGTGCTGATACCTGATGACCCCAAGGGCTACGCGACAGTGGACATCAGGGCAGCTTCCCAAAGAGCAGCAGTGAGAGCAGCAGCTCGTGCCCAAATGTGCTGTGGCTGAATGCTTTGAAGCGTGGGAACATGTGAGCTGACCCTGCACCATCTCCTGGCTTTCAAGGGGCTTCCCAAGAGCTCAGCTCAGCAGGAGCATCTGCAAGGGGGGAGGAGATGTACAGGGAAAGGCAACGGGGTTGTTATGAGACCAAGGGCTGGGTTTTCACTTTTCTCAGTCCATTCTCAAGAAAGCACTGCTGTCTGGCACTGCAAAGGTAGGGAGTACTTTGGAGAACTGTCCCTGATCCTCCAGCATCCCTCAAGTGCTGTGGGATTCTAAAAGACATCACGTCTGAATTCTGCCTGGAGAGTTAACAGGGGTCTCCTTACCTGAAGTTGAAGCCCGGTGAAACGTTGCTGTCATCATTGTAAAGGCCATGGAACTGATAAATAGGTTTGCAGTACCGGACAGGCCAGTCGAGGTCACAGTTCCAGTCTATGGTGATGCCCACCACTCCACCCTGCAGCCGAGAGGTGAGTCACGAGGTTGTCCCTCCTTGGGAGAAATGCTTTCCCTCCTCATATATGGCCTGCTGTGAAGTGTCCTGGCTCTCCAGGGTACATGGATCCCACCACTGCCCCAGCCCTCCTGGGCAGCCTCAGCATTGTGCCCTATACATCACCCTGTGCAGAGGTGTTTGCTTCTGCCCTAACTGCTGGATGCACAGCTAAACTCACAGAATCACACAATGACAGAAAGGTGAGGGTTGGAAGGGACCTCTGGGGATCATCTGGTGCCACCCCCCTGCTCCATCCAGCAGGGTCACCCAGAGCAGGGGCCCAGCATCACAGTGTCCAGTCGGGTTGGGAATCTCTCCGGAGAAGGAGACTCTACAGCCTCTCTGGGCAGCCTGGGACAGGCTCCCACATCCTCACAGTAAATTCACACCATCTGTTCCTGATCAGCAACCCATGTCCAAGGCATGGTCCTGAGAAACAGTGCTCATTGCAGACTCCCCGCGGTCCTTGTGGGACAGCCTTTCCTTGCCTGATTTTGCCAACAGGATTTGCATTTCCTGTGTTCTAACCCTGCCATCAAATCATTAACAGGGAAAATCAAAGGCAATTTAATATGGTCATAAAGGAGAGTGAAATGAACCCAGGACAATGAGAAGAAAACCTCCTCTAAGAGAAGTGTCCAACAGCTGGGAAATGAAGCAATGCCTCCTGAGCTCACTCCAGGTTGTAACTGGCTTTGCCCCACAGCCTCGTCTTTTCGCACCTTTAATATATGCAAGACTCTGATTTTACTTAATGCCTGGCAAAGTTAGAATCATAGAATGCCCCAGGTTGGCAGGGACCTCCAGAGGTCACCTAGTCCCACCCCCTGCAGTGAGCAGGAACATCCTCAACTAGATTAGGTTGCTCAGAACCTCATCAAGCCTCACCTTAAGTGTCTCCAGGGATGGGGCCTCCACTGCCTCCCTGGGCAACTTGTTCCAGTGCTACATCACTACAAACCCTTGTAAACAGCCCCTCCCCAGCTTTCCTGTAGCCCCCTTCAGATGCTAGAGGGCTGCAATAAGGTTTCCCTGGACCCTTCTCTTCTCCAGGCTGAACAACCTCAACTCCCTCAGCCTGTCCTTGCAGGAGAGGTGCTCCAGCCCACTGATCACTTTTGTGGCCCTTCTCTGGACCCTCTCCATCAGGTCCATGTTAGGCTCTGCCATGCAGAAATAGCAGGTACCCCTGCATCCACCCTGAGAAGTGCTGGGCAAAGCTGTGCAGTGACCAATATTTGACAATCCAGCCAAGGTTTCTGAGCTCAGCTGGATGGGATTTGGCCATGCAGCTCTAATTACTCATTGCGCAAATTAAAACAAACTGAGCCCTGAGTTTACTGTACCAAATCTTGTCAAACTTACAGGGGAGTTTCCAAGAAGGGCTTAAATATTAGGCTGTGTCCAAGGGGATTCATCATCTCTAACAGTTAATTCTGACACTGCCCCGCTAGTCCTTGGGAAAACAGATCCCTCATGTCTCAACAGCTTGGGGATGATTGCTCTCTGGGTATTCCCCTCCCTGTGTCAACTAGAAACATCATTTGAAATTGGAAGTACCTTAATAGCCAGGAAGGTGAAATTCTGACCCGATTCCTTCACTATGTATCCCAGTTCAAACACGGGACATAAGGAATCGGTGACTTTGTGATAGGTGCATTTCTTCAGGTACTGTTTGGTAACGCTCTCGACCAAATTGCGCCTGCGAATGAAAAGAGAGTAAGAAAGAATTTGAATAACCCAGTAACTGGGGTGGGAAAGGACCTCTGGAGGTCTCTGGTCCAATCTATTGCTCAAAGCCAGATAATGTCAAAACTCAGGGCCTTGTCCTTCTTCCCGACGTGCTCATCAGCCCCCACACATGGAGAGTGGGCCCTTTCTTCCAGCCTTGCCTGGTTTCTCCCAACCCATCAACAACTCTGAACCTCCTCTTACGGAGGAAGCCCTTCTGCTGTTCTCTTTCCTGCAGATGTTCTCCACCCCTGCTTTGGGTTTGCTGCTTCACCTGCTGCCCAAACCCAGCATGCGGCTGCCTGTCCTTGCTTCTTCTAGCACTGCCCTCTCTCATTGCTCAGCTTTGCAAACCCTCCCGTGGCCTCCACCATCCCTCCCAGCTGCCTCTGCCGTTCACACGCCAGCTCACCCATGGGCTCTGCCAGCCAGAGCTTCCACCTGGGGCAGCTCATGGACAGTGTAGCCCACAGCTCTGACAGTTTGCTGGAGTTTGCTCTCTCCTCCAGAAAGGGGGAAAAGGCAAGGACAATGTCTTGCCTTCAACTCCACTCTGCTCTTTTGCCTAAAAATAGTATTTGGAGCCTCCCTGATCCCGATGGTTTTGTAAGACTTGTGCCTTGCTCAGCTGGGTCCCATAATTGATGCTCAGCAGTTCATTAGCAGCAGGAAGTTTCCCCATGACCCCAGCTGGCTCTGGCCCAGCCCCTGCAACGGCAGCCAGCCCAGACCCCCTCGCCTCCCGGGACCTGCTCTCCCTCCCCGTGTCCCCTCCCCGCCTGCCCCTCGCTCAGGTTGCCTCCTCTCCCGGCTGCTGCTGGGGGATCCCCTCTCCCAGCCACCCCTCGGGGTGAGGTGCGAGGTCAGCTCGAGACGCTGCCAAGCACGCGGGCTGCCAGGGCGGTTAACCTTGGCCACGGCGCGGGGAGAAGAATCCACCGCCTTCAGCACAAACAGCTTCTGGGGGCTTGTTCCAAATCAGATATATAACGGGTGTCATCACAAATCCTCTTATGGGTGCGCCTTTGGCCGGCGGCACCGTTTCCAGAGCTGCCCGCGAGGGACCGACCCTATAACCCATCACAGAACTGGGGGGAACTGCACGGGGAAGAGGAGCCTCTACTCATTTCTGGGCACCAAGCTTGCCCTGGCTGCTCACACCCCGCTGTGCCATGTAGTATTCTACTGTTATCATCAGGGAGAAGAAAAATGAAGAGCTGGAGAAACTGTATTTTCACGTGCATCATGTCAGGGGAACTCGGAGGGTGTTAATTCCAGAAACCTTTTCTGTAACCACAGCTGTCAGCTGAGGTGGGACAGATTTAGGAGGGAAATGTTTCAGTTCCCATCAACTAATCCGGTGATTGGCGCAGCAATTAGAGTAGTCCTGGGCTTGCTGATGAGGGCCAGCATCCTCTGTATCAAGGATCCAGCTACACCCATCATTTCTCCCGAGGGACATGACTGAGGGAACCGAGCAGAAATCATCCCCCCAAACCTCCCCTTACCTGGACACCTTGAACCTGGGGAAGGTGATGCTGTTCTTAATGAACAAGGTGAACTTCTCTGCTTCTGACAAGTGGGCAGGGCTGAAAAACACAAGTGTTGACATGTGTCCATCACTCGGCAAGCCAGCCTCTAAGGGAAAGCCCATCTGGTGGAGACTCATCCAAACAGGGATGGGCAGGACCCAGAAAAATTGGTCATCTCATCCCTTCCCTTTCTAAGTGAAAGATCCCAACAAGGTTCGGAAAAGCCCTGAGGAAGGCTGGAAGCACCTGTTAGGGGACAGAGGTGATGGGATTTCAGTTAAGAAACCCCCAAAGCACAGTGAGGTTGTTGGAAGAGAGCTCCAGGGCCTGCAGGCTTTCCTGAGCTCCTTAGTAGACCTGTGGTTGTCCCTGTGCCCCCCATCCCCGCAAGGAAGAAAAGGGCTTTGCATCTACCAGAAGGTGCTTCACAGTAGCCTATGGAAGCTGGAGGTGAACATCTTATGGTCAGAGCACAACTTTACTCTGAAGGCAAATGGGATAGATGGGTGCTTCTGGTCCATGCAAGAGCACCCAGCAGAGATGAGGTGAGCTGCCAGCAAACCATGCCAGGAGAGGCACAAACCCCCTGGGGACACTGGGCAGGATGTACAGCCCTGGGGTCTGCATTGACCCAGGCTGTACTGGCAGCAACCAGCCCCAGCTTGCTTTGCCCTACATCGAGTGCTGCTGGGGTGGGACCAGGGTGGAAAATGGGGCAACAACATCATTCCTTACATGGGAACATGCTCATCAACTTCAACAGGGCACCAGCCAAAGATCTCACAGGTCTTCACCGAGCTGTTGTAATGCACACACTTGCCAGTCATGAGCCCTGTGGGCAAGAGAGACAGCGCTCACACCTCTGCATACTGGGAAATCCCAGCCTCACACTGGGATGGGTGGGATCTGGTTGGGAGCTTCAGCACTGCCACAGGCATCCAAGACACAAAATACTCAGGGGTTTGGTGCCCCTTCTTATGAAGGGTGATTAGTTGTGGCCTCTCGGCTGGGAGCAGTGTTTTCTCTTGCACTATTGGACAGAGGAGCAACCGGGCATTTTTCTTGCTAAAATACACTTCAGAAAACGCCTGAAAAAGAGGCAGTCTGGGGGAAACTAGTCTCAATTAACCTTTCCTTGCCAGAGCTTTCTACAGCCCAGATGCCTTTCAGAAGAGGAAAGCAAGACCAGCCCCGGTGGGACCCTCACCCAACACATCAGAGGCTTTCCCCAAACCCTGTCAACTGGTGGTTTGGCCACCTCAGCCACGTGGCTTCGTGTCTCACCAGAATCACAGAATTACTGAGGCTGGAAAAGCCCTCTGACATCATCAAGACCAACATATGACCCGACACCACCACATCGGCCAGACCATGGCACTAAATGCCACATCCAGCCTTTCTTTAAACCCCTCCAGGGACGGTGACTCCACCACCTCCCTGGGCAGCCCATTCCAATGCCTGATCACCCTCTGTCAGGAAGTGCTTCCTGATATCCAACCCAAACCTCCCCTGGTGCAGCTTCAGGCCACAGCCTCTCCTCCTGTCATGGGTTGCCTGGGAGAAGAGCCTGGTCCCCACCTGACTACACCCTCCCTTCAGGGAGCTGGAGAGAGAGACAAGGTCCCCCCTGAGTCTCCTCTTCTTCAGGCTAACCAACCCCAGCTCCCTCAGCCTCTCAGAAGACTTTCCCTCCAGTCCCTTCCCCAGCCTTGTTGCTCTCCTCTGGAAAGGTCGGTGCTGAGCTGTGGGGCCATGGTCCTTACTGTGTGCCATGTGCCATGTGCCGTACCCCGTGCCATGTGCCGTACCCCGTGCCATGCGCCGTACCCCGTGCCACACCGTGTGCTGTACCACGGGCCCTACCTTGTCCCTGGCGGCTGTATTTCCCCCGGCTGCAGTCGCTGTCCTGCGAGCAGAGCCCGGTGTCGGGCAGCTGTTTGGAGAAAGCAGCTTCTCAGCATCACCCCCTGCGACGTCGGACCCTCTGTCCCTCCCGCCTCGCCCGGCAGCGGCACCGCCACCGCTCTGCTGCGGCCAGAGCCTCATCCGCACAGTGCGTCCCAACCAAGGGGGGCCAGATTTAGCAGGAAAACAGGGGGGATTTAATTTTTTAAACTCCAGTACGGTGCTTTTATTTAAGCCTCGACTCTGCTCTGCTTGAGCATCGCGAAGGGAAGAAACCCGCAGTGGATGCTGGCTGCTTGTCAGCAGAATAAAAGCCTTTGCGTGGCACTCGTGAGTCAGGAAGGAGAACATGGGGCCAGGCTCAGGTTTTATGAAACTCTCAGTGTCCGGAAAGCCCCTTCCCCAGCACCCCACCGCACCCCCTCAGTTAGAGAAGCTGAGGCTGCTGAAGGAAGCCGGTGCATTTACCTCCGGGCAGGTTCCTTGTTTCTGTCCAGGGGTGATAATGAAGTTGGTCATCACCACAAACGAGTTGTCCCCCTGTGGAGACACAGCCAGCAGTGTTTTCTGATGGAGTTTCTGCAAGGAGCCTCTCCCTGGGTCTGGACACCCAAACCACCAGGACATGTCCAGGCAGACAGCACCTTTCTTCCTAACTTTGGCTCCTCTGCCCTCCTCTGCTGCAGCTCGGGAAGCTGGTGGTGGCCCTGAGGAGCTGCAGTGCCACTAGCCCCAGGGACAGTGGAGAACCTCACTTACTGCCTGAGATGCTTCTCTGAAGGCACCAGAGGAGTCTTGATCTTTTTGAAGGCAGCCTCAAACATGCCCCATCAACCATGGTTGGTCCCAAGCACCACATGCACCCCAGGGGTGATATGTGTGCAGAGATCTGTGGCAGGAGCAGGCGCTCTCCACCACAGGGACACCATGGCATGGTTAACCCCTTGGAAATCCTACGGTGAGGAGTCCATCTGCACCCCGACACACGGGGACAAGTGGCTGCTGGGAGAAAAACAACCCCCCAAAGCCACCCAATCCTTCCTTCTTACCTGAGGTGGGAAAACATAATCCACCACGTCCCAGATGTGAGGGCCAAAAACACTCTCGTTGGTCAGAGTCAGGCCTTTCAGCTTCACCGAGACTGAGCTGACAATGCTGTCCTGAGACTGGTAGCCCTTCTCATAGAGGAAAACCCACCTGGATAAGAGAAAATTGGCGGGGTGAACACGGCCACCAGCACTCATCTGCAGGAATCCCAAGCCTCAGCCCTTTGCTGTGAACTGGGGTTTCTTCTACCAAGTCTCACCTGGGGGTTTATTTGCCAAATTTCCTCCGGCTGAGCGAGGGACATGTTGTTGAGCTCTCCCACCGCTCACGCGGTAGCTACAGGACCTGACTTCCACAGGGAGATGATTTATTTTGGAACTGGGACACACGTTGTGGCCGGGGGGGGTGTGAAGGCAGGTGAAGCAGGGTGGCCATCGGCCGCTCGCATCTTCCCAAGCTCAGCGACACACCCGGCCCCTCCTGAGCCACTTCGCAGACACCCTCCCAAACCCGGCACCTCCAGGGTCACGTCCGGACCCAGCTCACATCCAGGGCCCCCATTCCCCATCCAGCAAAGGGCAGCTCGGAGCTGTGGCTCCAGGTGCGAGAGGGCTGTGGGAGCAGGCCCGGGGTGGTTGGCAGGGCCTGTCCTCGCGTTTCCCAGCCCGTCACACAGCCATTAGCGCCGGCTCCTGACACTATTTAACCTATGGTGTAAACAAGCTGCCGCTGGATTAACTCCGGCTCGGGGAGACTATAAACACGGGCGAGCAACCAGTTCGGGTTGGGCTCCGGCAGCTCCGCGGAGCATTCCCGGCACTAAAAAAGGAGAGATCTGTTTTCTGTCCCTGCCGCCGCGGGCACCGGGCCTGCTGGTTGTGACAGAAGGCTGCACGTTGCCCGTGGGATGGCCTGGGATGCCAGCCCGGCATCGCAGCCCGTCCCCGGGAACCTGACCCAAGGGTGTGGAGGAAAATGGGGGAAACTTGATTTTCCCAAGGGAAAAAGCCCTCTTCCTTTTTGTCCCAGGGGTGGGGTTTTTTTTATCCTTTTTGCCTGAGTGGTGCCGGACCTAATGGGGACCTCTTTGGGATGGTGGGTTTTGGCTTGCATCCCCATTGGCACCTCGGGACAGAGGGCACAGGGACCTCAGGGATGGCATCTGGCCCAGTACCTGGGGATGGGAACAGAAATTCAGCACTGTTGCAACCCCCAGCTCCAACCACCTCTTCCAAGGCAGAGGGCCATACTGGTTACACTGGTTATACTGAGGATCTTCCCCAGTGCCCTCGGGGCTGCAGGAGGCTCTGAGCTGGGCACAGAATTACAGAATCAGAGAATGTTAAGGGTTGGAAGGGACCTCTGGAGATCATCTAGTCCAACCCCCCTGCCAGAGCAGGATCACCTAGAGCAGGTCACACAGGAACGTGTCCAGGCAGATTTTCAATGTCTCCAGAGAAGGAGACTCCCCAGCCCCTCTGGGCAGCCTGTTCCAGGCTCTGTCACTCTCACAGTGAGAAAGTTTTTCCTTCTGTTTCTGTGGAACCTCTTATGCTCCAGCTTACACTCATTGCCCTTTGTCCTCTCATTGGACAGAAAAGAGCAGAGCCTGGCTCCAGCATACTGACACTCACCCTCTATGTATTTATAACCATTAATGAGGTCCCCCCTCAGCCTCCTCTTCTCCAAGCTAAAGAGCCCCAGCTCCCTCAGCCCTTCTTCATAAGGGAGATGCTCCACTCCCTTCATCATCTTTGTGGCTCTGCACTGAACTCTTTCGAGCAGTTCCCTGTTCTTCCTGAACTGAGGGGCCCAGACCTGAACACAATATTCCAGATGAGGTGTCCCCAGGGCAGAGTAGCGGGTAGAACCTCTCTCAACCTGCTAACCACTAGACACAGGCCTCCAACTAGGCTCTGAACCATTGACCACAACTCTCTGACTTCTTTCCTTCAACCAGTTCACACTCCACCTCACTACCTGATCATCCAGCGCACATGTTCTCAGTTTAGCTGCGAGGATGCTGTGGGAGACGGTGTCAAATGGGCAGCACCATAGTGGAGTATATTTCCCTCAACCCACCCCTGGTGCAACCTCTGCTGCTGCCACCTCATCCCGCCCTGGCAGAGGCGACTGTGGGCACACAGGGGTGGGCACACAGGAGTGGGCACCCCTCTGTGACACAGCCTCCCCATGGCAGGGCAGGATGTGGCCCCCCCACCCTGCTGCTGAGCTGTGCCCATGGCAAACAAGATCATTTCCACTTCAGGCTGTAAATGCTGCCTAGGTGGTAAAAGTCCCCTGGCGTGACTCTGTTGTGACAGAGTCACCGAGCCCTCTTCCCTTGCCAGCCCCATCCCGTGGCTCAGCCCAAAGCCTCCTCACGTGTGAGGGTTTCAGGGGACAAAAGGCAGCAAGTGATGTTCAGCCGGGGGGTGCCCAGCATGGCCTGGCCGGCAGCGATACCACCTTATCTCAGCAAAACAGCAGAAAGCAGAGCTGCTCCCTGGGGGTAACTCTGGGTGTCACAGGGGGGACAGCCTCATGTCCCTCCTCTCCACTGCTGGCACTGCCACGCACCCCTCCAGCACAGCCAGGCACCGGCACGCATCCCCACGAGCAGCCCATGGCTGCTGCCAAGGAGGACCAAGGTTGGGGTGACTGAGTATTGAACAGTTCAATATTGATCGAATATTGAAAATTGAGTATCTCCTTCTCTGGAGAGATTCCCAACCCGCCTGGACAATGTGACCCTGGGCCCCCTGCTCTGGGTGACCATGCTGGATGGAGCAGGGGGATGGCACCAGATGGTCTCCAGAGGTCCCTTCCCAATCCCCTCATGCTGGGATCCTGTGATTCTGTGACTGTAAATAAATAAATATCTGCCTGCCAAACTTGCTTTCAAAGCAGCCCTCTCAAGCAGCGTGCCTGGGTGCAGGCAGGGACCCGGAGCCCGTGCTGCAGGCAGCGAGGAGATGCCAGCGCCCAGCGGGGCCATCGGCAGCCACGCTCACCCTGCCCAGCAGAGCCCAGCCCCACCAAACCAGCAAGAACTTAGGAATTACAGCAACTTTATGCCAAGCTCCTCCCCTGCAGCCCGGGCTGTCACCCCCAAGCTGGTTCTTCTTTCGGTCCCTGCTGCTGCTGGTCCTGCTGTGGCTGGGTTGCTTAAGCTACGTTTCGTTAGCAAGTCCCGCTCTGAGCAACCGCTGGTTGGTGGCTGCCCCTGGCTGGGTTTGCTGGAGCTGTGGGGCTTCACGGGCTCAGCCCTATGGCGAGCCAATGCTGGTCCCAGTAACACCAGTCTGAGCCGGTACAAAAACCTTCACAACGGAGCACCCTTGAGACCTTGGCTCGGCAGCAGTTTGGGATCAGGACTGCCCTCGTGAGCCAACGCACCAGTGAGCAGGGTGGGAGAGACACGGGGGTCCCACCATGACCCCTCGGGATGATTTTCCTCCTTTCCAGGAGGATCAGGGGTTGGAATAAATGATCTTCAAAGGTCCCTTCCAACCCAAACCGTTATGTGATTCTGTGATCAGTGCCAAAAGCAGGGACAGGCACCGTTGCTCACCACAGCTACTCGCTTGCACTGAGCCCTGGGAGCTATTGCCTCTGCTTTGGGCTGCACTAGGCACCCTGTGCCCCCAGAACACCCAGTTTTTCCAGTTCATGGCCAGACACCCCCCTCTCCCTGCAAACCTTCTGCCGTGGGACCCTTCCCAATGGAAGGCTGCCGGTTTCTGTCCAGGGCTGAGCCCACAGCAGCCACGCGGGCACAGCAGAGGTTTCTATCAACACAGCACGTGGTCCCGCACCGAGGGGATGGGGACCGAATTGCCATGGAGAGAGCCGCAGCCCTGGGGCACCCAAGGACACCCACCCATGCATGGCCCTGGGCCTGCCTGCTGCCTTTTTTAAGCAGTTGCTCTTGCACCGGGGCTGCTCTCGGGGCTGCCTCCCACAAGCTTTGGAGCCGGGCTCCATCCCAGCCCCAGGCGCTGGGCTGGCCCTGCCTCCCTGGCGGGACCACGGACGGGGAGATTTATGGTCCTGTCTCAAGCCGCTTGGGTCTCACAAATCACTGCGCTGGCCCCGGCTGACTCCTAGTTAATATAAATGAAAATAAAAATAACAACAGATTCTCAGGCCACCGTCCAGCAGCTCGAGTGGGATTTGGATGCAGCTCAGCGAGAAGCTGGGGCCCCAGCGCACAGAGCGGGACTGGGCAGCAATGAGCCTCCAGCCTGAAGAGGCAGCAGCTCCTGGGGAGGACCAGGGACCAGACAGCCATCTGGAAGACCCGTGGTGGGACACTGGGCAGCGCTGGAGCGGCCACAACCAAGGGGATGCAAAGCCACCAGCAATAACCACCCCCCCAACCTGCACTGGGATATAGGGGACAGCGAAGCCCCTTTGTCTCCGTCGCTTTTTAACCCAGTGGCAAAGCCTTAAACGGGGGTCTGGCGGGCGCCGGGGAGCCTTACCCGATGATGTACGCCAGGACGATGAGCTGGATCAGCCGGAAGGTCAGTCCCACCTTCTTGTTCCTCACCAGCACCATTCTGGGGGTGTCATACTCAAAGAGGAAGGAGGACACCTTCTCCATGCACTTCTGCCCCATGGCTGCGCCAGGGCTGTGCCGCAGCCTCCCGCTGCTGCCTGTGCCGCGGGTCGGGCCGTGCCCGCTCCAGCAACTCCTCTGTTTGCAGAGAGGAGGAGAAGAAAGAAAAGAAAAAACACGCTATCAGCGTTGCTCTCTGCACATCTGGGCTGTCGGGTTTCCTCCTCTGAGCACGGACGGGGTTTCCTTTTCCTATAAGCTCTGGGCTGGGAGCAGCTGGTGCCCTACATGGTCCGGGGGGTGGGACAGGGCGTGGGAGGGTGCAGGGCCACCCCGCTGCCGAGCCCACGTGCCACCCGGACGGAGCCGCCCGCCCATGCGGGATGCACCCTTGCCCAGGCAGGGGCCCTCCCTGGGGACAGGGGGGTCGTGGGTAGGGCTCGGGGTGAGCAGGGACAACAAGGCATGGAGGAGACGGTGGGAGTGCTGGGAGAGGATTTTAGGAACCGGGGATGGGGTATCAACCTTCCTGCCCCAGCAGCCACCTCCGGCTGCAGGTTTCCCATGTGTGCCCCTAACCCGTGTCCTGCTCTATCCCTCCAAAGATGCCCTGGGATAAGGGTTGGGAAAGGGGAGGCTGGGGGCACAGAAACCCCAGCCCAGTGATTTGGAGCCGGCCCACGGGGCAACCAGATGCCCAGCTTGGTCCCCTCCCGTGGTGAGGCCACCCAGCTGGGGCTTGGCCAGCTCCCAGTGCTTGCACGGGGCTGGGCTGAGCACATTTCAAAGCATTTTCAGTATTTCCAGCATTTCCTGAAAGGCTCATCTGTGAGTGGGGCTGGGCCAGCGAGCCTGGGTCACAGCGAGGGGTGCTGGGCAGGGTGGTGCAGGCATCACTTTAGGTGACTGTCACTGAGAGAGGGGCTGGATTTGCACGTGCCGGGCTGAAATCTGGGGCCGGTGGAAAGTGTCGGTGAAGCCTTTGGCTCGTTGCTGGGGGAAAGCACCAAGGCTGTGAACAGGGGACCCTGTACACATCCTGCATCCCACTGGGCAACCTCAAGGGCATAGCTAGAGAGCACTGTGGCTGAGGAGGGTTGTTTTTGGGGGGAAATGGAATGTCTCCCTCAAATAACCCGCAAGGTGAGGCTCCATCCCATAAGCTCATCTGCTGCCTCCAGTAACCTTGGAGGAGGCTCTGGCTGCCCATGGCCACCGAGGCTGCGACAAGGTCCCTCTCTGCAGGGAAATGGGTGTGGAAGAATGGAAAAGTGTAACCTGCTGAGATTAATCTTTCCTTTCCGGCACATTTCTTTAACATCATCACCTCTGGCATCCAGTTGCCCATCACTTGGCATCACGCTGACCTACCGACTCAATATTTTGCAGACCCGACAACCGCAAAACGAGCGGAACGAATTGATTCTCTTTGCTGGGCAATAGGGAAAACGGGGGGGAGAAGCAGATGAACCGTTTAGCCAAATCTTTTGGGCGTACCATGCAGTTTGGGAATCAAAATCAGATGATCCCACGTTACAAGTGACGTGACATCGTCCCGACGTCCCAGCCCTCGGCAACGTCGGATGCCGTCAGACGGGGAGCCAAGAGCAAATACAAAATGCCGATGCTAATCATACCAGATTGAAGGCTGATACTGCTATTGAGCAGAGCAGACAAACCTTATAAGCTTAGATATCTGTCAGGAGAGAAGCAAATAACTTACTGTATGAAACGAGGCCTTTTAGGGAAGGCGGCTCACCCTTGCCAAAGCCATGGGGATAATGAAAATAGGCCAGCTAAATTTAACAGCAAAATGACTTGTAAAAGAGTCACTTATAACCTTCTCTCTGGTACTTGGAGTCAATAAAATGGTTATAGCATGGATTTAGCTAAAATACTTTCCATTGGGACATAACACGCATCTCCCATTTTAGTATCTCTTGGAGCCACATTGTAGCTGGTGAGTGGGACCGGACCCCATGGATGCAGCTGGGACAATGTGGGGAGCAGGACACCCCAGTACAGCAGCACCTGCAGGGCCTGGGTCTTCTCCTGGGCTGCTGTTGGCACCCAGCCTTGGCATCCTCTTGGCCATGGCACCCAAATGTTGGAAAAAACCAAAAACAAAAACAAAAACCAAACCTCCTTAGCCTAAACCCTCATGGGATCGCGTGCCAGCATCACTCACACCTCGCCCACACCAGTTGTTTGCCACTCTTTCAATTACTTTATACCAGGAGGGCTGATCGATCAGGGCTGGCACCCGTGACGTGGCAGGGCGAGCGGTGCCAGCTGGCCAGCGTGCCCAGCTGCCCGTGTGCCCCACGCCCCTGTTTGCAGTGAAGCTTCTCCCGGGGGTAGCCCAGGTGAGCTGCTTACACACCTCCCCACCTCTGGCGGGTGGGAATGGCAGGGAAGTGCTCTGCTAACACCAGTAGGTTGTTAAATTACCTGCCCAGCCGGGGCTGTCGCCTGCTGGGAGATGCTGAGCTCACGGGGCTGTGACGCTTTCTGCTGCGGCTCCGGCGCTGGGCTGTCCTGAGGCCAGCTCAGGGCTTGCTTCCTGTCTGCAATAATCTGCTGTGGTAATAAAGATATCACTGTGACATCTAAATGGAAAAAGAAAAAAAAAGAAAAATGAAAAAAAAAAGAAGACTTAGTGGGAAGAGGGGTTTATAAGCGTGCTGTGTAAGGTGCAGCCCCGAGGGGTGCCCACGACTCGCTGCTCCGCCGCCTGCACAGCAGCTGTGATCTTGGAGATGATTTTATCTCGGAAACAAGCTCGTAGAACGCTGCTGATACGCTCCCAGCCACTTCCTCTGAGCGATTTTTTTGCATCTCTTGGCCTCCTTCAAGCAGAGGGGGTGAGAGGCCCTGGGGTGCCCTGCCTGGGGTGATGAGGTGCAGAGAGCGCGGATGCTGCTGGAGGAGCGGTGGCAGCTCGAGCTGGGCTGCAGCGGGTCCTGCCCACTGAGGCTGGGTTTGCCCCGGGCACAGAAAGCGCTGAGCTGGGCTTGACCCCAGCAGCATGCAAACGTGGGACCAAGCCACTGAGACAACGTGGGGTCACAGAGAGCAAAACGAGGTAGAGATAAGGTAGAAATAAGGAGAATCCTAGAGCTCCAATGCCCACACGAGGGGAAAACAGAAGCAACGACAGCAAATGAGCCTGTTAGTGCCCAGGGTTGCAAAGCCCCAGGACCAGATTGCCCAAATGCTCTCCTGGGTCAGCCAGCATTGCCCAATCTCCAGCACAGGCTTGGCCTCATCCAGCATATCCTTCAGCTCCAGCTGGCTCAGACACCACGGACATGAAGAGCTGGTGACCCTCTGAGGGCATCCCTGGCAAAGCTGCCGCAGGCTTAGCACAGGACTCAGTGCATGGCTGCAAAAGCAGCTCCTTCCCCCACCCATTAAACAAACTCAACCTCTGCTTGGGGCTGTCAAGGGAAAAATGCAAAAAATGATATTTGTAAGGGAGACATTTGGAGATGTGAGTTCAGTTCATCCTGGCTTCACGGACACGGACCCAGAGGCTGGAGGAGCTGCTGGGGCACAAAGAGGGTGGTCTGAAAGCCTCTGCAGGGGGCTCGAGCCCGCTCACACCCAGAAAGCAAAGCTGTGATAGGCAAAGCTACCGGGGCTTTCCAGACTCTTGGACGTTGCTTTTCCAAAAACTTCTTGGGGGAAAAAAAATAATAAAAATAATAGACGAAGCTCATTACACAATCCAGACTCACGCTTGGCAGCTTCCAGCGCGGAGCGCTGAATTTCAGCACAAAAATGCGCAGCACGCTGCAAATCTGGGGACGGGGAAGAATAACAGAGTGGCAAGTGGATTTAAAATACGACGGTGGGTGGAAAGGGGACCTGCAGTGGCCGAGGTCACCAAGAAGAGCCCCTGCACGTTGGTGGCTCTTCCCAGAAATTTTGGCCGCCACAGATCCCCTTGCCCCCATCAGCCAGAGGAGATGGTCACACTGCCCCGCTGGCCATAAAAAGCTGGGGGGGGGTGGTGGAAAAAAATTGGCAGATGAGAACAAGCAAGGTCCTACGAAACGGCATGTTCAGTTTTCTTTCCAATTTTAACTTGTCCTTGACCTCTCTTCGCTCCTTCCCAGCAGGGTTGGCTCCGCTCCGTGCCCGGCCCGCGCTGCGACGCCCCGGCGCAGACAGATGTTTTTGGTGGTACTTACCCCACAGAAGCAGCGTTTCCATCACCCGTTGCCATGGTGATGGGTCTCCCTGGAAATACCTCCACAATGGTGTCACCAACACCAAAGCAAACACACCAAGCCGAGATGTTGGGGGTACCGACGGGTGTCAGCGGCCCTGCGCCCATCGCAGCTGCTGAGAAGGTGGCACACACCCCCTGGGAGGAGGCTGAACGCTTGCCATGGGCTACAGGAACCCCTGGGGTTATTTTTGGATGCTAACGCCTGTTTTCTGAATTGTGCCTCTGAAAGACATGCATAGGCTCAGGGCAGGGGTGGAGTCTCCATGATCCCTGGAGGGGTTTCAAACTGTGGAGCTGTGGCGCTGAGGGCCATGGGTTAGTGGTGCCCTGGCAGTGCTGGGGCAACAGTTGGACTCGATAAATGGTCTTTTCCAAGCAGAATGGTTCTATGATTCTATGATGGTCACCAGTGGCCCAGGGATGGATGCAACATCAGATGTGAAATTTGGATGTTTCTTGTCTTCACTGCTATGTGCTGAGACAGAGCTGCATCCTCAGGAGCAGCTGGTACAAGGGACCCCATTGAGGGCCCCCTCCATCCATGGCAGTGGTGGCCTCCAGAAGCTGACACTGGAGACCACATCTGCATTTGGAAAGAGGAGGCCAAGCAACAGCCCTTTCCAAAAATCAGTGCTTGCTGGGGTGTCCCCCACCCCTTTGGGTTACAAAGATTTGGGGTGACCCTGTGCAGCACCTTTCTCCTGCTTGTAGCATCGGGAAGGGGCATATGGGGCCACGTCCCAGCAAAAACACACCTTGGGCAGATGCTGCCATGAACCCAAATTTGCTTCCAAACACCACTTGCAGCTGCACAGGATTCTCTGCTCGAAACACGACCATGGGCAGAGCTCCAGGTGATGCGGCGATGGAAACACACGGCCCCAAGGCCCTGTGCCACTCATCAGAGGAGGCCAAGTTATTTAATTATTATTTATTTAATAATTATTTCTTGGAGAGGTCATTGCAGGGCTTATTTAAACCTCCTCTTCTCAGCTGGGGAAGATAAGGTGAGGACTATTCTGGATACAGTCAAAATTAGCACAGTTATTTGTATTCCTGTGCCCCCCAGAGCAAATTAGCTGGTACTTAAAAAAATTCCCAACAGTTGTATCATGCCACTCCTCTCATTTTCCCTTTGGCGTCCCATGCCAGAGACAAGCTCAGCTCCATTTCTAGTTTGGCTGCTCTGAAAACCCACAAGAAATCCTGATCTGGTGAGCACAGCTCCTTTTACGGCTGAAGAATGCCCTCAGGCACTCTGTACAGCTCCGTGGGCACCCAAATGTCCCCCAAATCGGCCATAAACGGGGTAAGAAAAGCAAAATTAATTTAATAAAACCACCCAAAAAAAACTCAACCCAAACCGAAACAAACCATACAACAACAACAAAAAAGCCCCAGCAGAGTCGTCCAGTAAAATTGCTTTTATTTCTGTAATTTTGTAAGTATAAAACAAATCAGCCCAATATTGCGTGAACAGAGTGGATCGGATGGATGTGACCACGAGGAGCCTTCCTGCATCTTCACGGCACACCTGGCTATTTACAGTCAGACAAAGGGCACCATTTAGCAAGGGGTAATTTAGTGGAAAAATAGCTCTCATATAATAAAATAGGAAATCTGGTTTCTTTCAGTTCTGCCCCTCAGATACCACCCTCCCACCCCCACCCCCAAGATATAACGATTTACCTTTTGCTACGAAGCACAAACTCAAGAGATTTCTAGATTTGGCTGTTCAGGCACCTCATATTACAAAAAAAAAAAATAAAAAAAAATCAGCATTTTCCCAGTCTGAAGCCACTGAGGGATCCCCTGGAAGCTCAGCAGTTGCCCTGCTCTTGATCCTAAGCACCCAGATGGACCCAGCTCGGCCTCAGCTGGCGGTACCCATGTCCCCATCGCTCCAGGGACTCTCAGATTTATGCTCATTTAGTGCCCCACTCAATACCAAAAGCTGAATGGCACCAAGAGGACCGGTCCAGGGAGCACAGTTGACTGTGCATTCCCTTCCTCGCTGCAGCCCTGCAAACCTTCAGCCACACAAGCTCGGCAGGGGGGTGAAGCCCTTCTCCTTTGTCCCAAAAACCTGACCTCCAGAAGTCCAGGAGGGACTGAACAGGGATGACTGAATCTCTGGCATTGTTTATTGTAATGATCATGCCAGGTGTGGACAAAAAAAAAATGGCAGTAGGTCTTAGGAGTTGGTACTGGGAACTCCTGTATGTTTGAGTTCCAGGAGTGGTATGATGCCAAGGTCACTGAACCTCATGAACACCTCCCACCAACCATGGCAGCAATAGCCTGAGCCCCTTCACAGCAATTATTTGATGAGTTTTGGTGGAGCGGGACCGTGACTGGAAGCAGTACTATCAACCTGATGTACAAAAGAGGGACCAAAAATCCCTGCCGAGTTTTCCTATTGCTCCTCTGGCTACTTCTGCCACTCACACTGTGAGCAGAGACTCCGGTTCAATCCCAGGTTTGATGCCCTTACAGGAATGGAGGCCTCCAGCCCCTCCAGTAAAGCCTGTCCTCCTGCTCCTGAATTCTCCAGTGCCTGGTGGTACCATCCAGCCTTGGCTGAGCAGAGCATCAGAAACACACATCCGACATCTTCACAGTATCGAAGTCCCCAACACACAAATCAAAAACCTCATCCAGACCCTGAGCTGTACAATGGCCACATGACAGAAATAAAACATAGGATGCAGTGCATCTTTGCTCTGAAGAACTTCTCTCTGCCTCCTTTTCCACCTGCCTCCCAACAGGATCAACGCTGCGGCAGGAAGAGCTCATCCAGCAACTGGCCACATTGACACCATGTCCCAAAACAGCACAGAAGACTTTCCACAGCTGCTGCCCAAAGCTGACCCACCGAGTGCTCGCTCCAAGGATGTGGGACCCTCACCTCCCGCCTTGGCTGGAACCCAGCACAGTGCCCAGCCCCTGAGAAGGAGTATAAAGTGCTCATGGACAACCTCACGCTGCCATCCCAGAGCGTCCTCCACCGTGCAACTCCTATCGCTGCTTCCCTGCACGTGGATAATCTCTCACAGCAGCCCGTGGATGCCAAAGGTCTTGCTGGAAAGACCTACATTTTATTTAAAAAAAACCTTTGAATGTGCCAGGCAGCACCATCAGAATAAAACTAAAAAGGAAAGGATTCCTAAACTGTTGTCAAAAAGCAAGGATCTCAGAGGCTTTGCCCCCGAGCTGCTTTTATTTAACAAGCTCTTGGCAAAACAGCCACCCAGCATCCATCTGCCATGGACTGCACACCACCAGATGCCTCGGTGAGACACTAAACCCATTCCCAAAGTGATGGTCTCACCTCTGGGATCTCCAAGTTTGCACAACAAGATGCTCCAGCCTGTAAAAGTGCCATAAATTACCACTTAAACTGACCCGCCACCAAAGTGTAAAGGAAAGACACTTAGATCTACGGATAATTTTCTACCTCATTAAAATATTTGAACAATAAGCCTCTGTAATCAAAAAGCACAGAGTGAAACTTGTATTCTGAGTAAAGAACGGGGATAAAGAGAGAGAGGTGGCCAGCCATTCGGATGGGGAAATGGGGATGTGTTGCAATGGTCCCTCTTAGCAAGAGGGACACCTGCTCCAGGCAGCCTCAGCACAGGGTTCCCCCACTATTTCCTAGGTAGTTCTAGAGGCTCACAACACAAAAGCAAATACAGTTTGCTGCTGCTGGAAAGACCAAACCTTTGGCTGGGACACAGCTCTGGATTTTGGTAACTCACACTTGCAACCCAAAGACTGCACGAACAGACTGGTGTTGGCTGGGCTTACAGCAGCCTGGCACCTCCTTCGGGGGTAAAACAACAGCATCTTGGCATCTCTAGCATCAATAAAATAACAAACTCAGCATCTCTTCAAACAGCCCTTCTATTGGTGGGTTCAGAAGGACGCCTGGCACAACCCCTGTCCCCAGCTCTCTGCTGTCGGGTGAGACTAAGCAAAAATTACCAGCAGGAATTTAATAGCAAGTTAAAATGTCATGATTTCATCTCTTCTCTGAAAAGGAGCCCATGTTGATTTTTTGCTTTCCTTTTAGGTGTCCTTACACTAGAGACTCCCATCCATTATTCAGTACCCAGTATGGGATTTTTATACAAGAAATTCCTCCACCCAGGTACTTATTTGGATAAAACTAATAATCCTATACCAGACCTTGAGCCCAGGGAAACCAGTGTAACTCAGGTGGTGCAATACGGAGGGGATGGACCACGCAGGTTCCCGTGGGCACAATGGACCAAGGCCACCATGTCCCAGGAAGATGCCATCTGGCAGCTGAACGCCCTGCTGGACCCTACGGACGGGGCTGGGCTGATCCAAATCCAGTCCAGCCTCTCCCAAACTGGTTTCCAGCCTCAGGGAAAGACAGAAGCGATTTCCTCTGAAGTCACCAAGCTGGTACTGGATTAAATTCCTGCTGGTTCTTTCCCTGCGCAGAGAGCTGGAGATGATCTGTCCTAAAAGGGTGAAATCCACCCATTCTGTGAAGGGCAAATCACACGTCTACAGCATTAGTCTTACTGAAGCCTTATTTTGAAGGCTTAAGCAGTACCTGGGTCATGCCCTGGTCCTCTGTGCCAGGGTGAATCTCATTCATCCATGGTGAAAATCATTACAGAGGAATTGGTTGCTCCATGGGATCACCAATTAAATCAGTTGGACATAACGTGTTTGAAAAATAAAACTTCTTTAAGACAAAGTAAAATAATATTAATAATAAAAAAAAAAAAAATCAGCAACAATCTTCTAACCACAGAGTATCTATAAAGATCTTTTTAAAGAGCTCCATATTAAAATTCCTTGAATACATTATACATTAAATACAGTAACAACATTTCATGCAAGGTTTTCTGTACAATTAAATCAGCTCAGTAGTATAACAATTCTGTACATTCCCATTGGTCTGGGGGCTCTGCTCATCTTCAATGCTGGTGATGGAGAAAAGAAAGCAGGGATGATATTTGACACCTACTGTACAGAGGAAGAGTAGCTCTTGCCCAGATGAAAGAGAAACAGAAAAGCACTGGAAGCTTTCAAGAGGCAAAAAGGTAGAAGAAAAAAAAAACTACAGCAAAGGAGCAAAATGGTGTCCAACCCCCTGGCTCTGGTGCTGTTGGGGGTATTTAAAAGAAAGGAAAGATGTAGGACCTGGCTAACTAAACATCCTCAGGACGGATCATAAGGGAACGCGGGGAAGACAGAAGGGAGGACTTGGAGAGCTGGAGAAGAAATCGCCCACTAGCAGCGTCTCAGCCGACGCAGCTCAACGGAGAAAAATCAATTTACTGGATCCCAAAATCCACTCCTGATCCACAGTCACTCACTGCAGCCTGTGCCACTCCTGCTGCAGAACGATCCCAAGGGGACAGAATAAAGCTGGTGCCTTAGCCAAAGGGATGCCACCACCAAGGCCGTGGAGGGAGAGGACCACGTTATGTACAAGGAGACATTCACTGCCGTCTCGAAGGCGGATCACCGGTGTCAAGGACACCCTGTGCAAGAGAGCGATGGCCTCCAAAGCAGAGGACATGAACGCAGGGACACGTTCCTAAGGACTTAAGCTCTCCTCCCTCTAGGGAAATAGTTACACATCAACTGAGGAAAATAAAGCGTGACCAGGAGGCAGCGGCAGACATGAGGCACGCGAAGTCTTTCATCCCTACGGATGCTCCCCGAGGAAGAAGGCTACGGCTTAGACAGCGCAGCTGGGATCTAAGGAGACAGCGGACGGAGAACAGACAAGACCGTGGCGTGCTTTGGTGTCGCACGGGCCTGAGAAGCCGCAGGGCCTTCCGCACCGCGCGGATCAAACCACGCGATGAGCAGAACTTCACCTTCCACCGCACGCGCCCGACCTCGCCGCACAAACACCCGGCCGCGAGCTCCGCGGAGCTGGTTGCGGCTGCGGCAAACCACCCGGGCCGAGCGCAGCGGCCGCGGCCGCGTGCCCGCCGACGCCGC
>WTSP01012465.1:17848-67577 GCA_025331215.1 Actenoides lindsayi | reverse complement strand
TGCTAGAAGCAGACACTGTGAGAACAGGCTGCTAACTTCAGACAGTGCAGTTAGTTAGAAGAACTGAGCTGAAAAGTGAAATTACTGAACAGAATTAGTTCTGTTCTCCCTCAAACCAGGACATAGATGTATGTAACATACACTAATAACCCATCTGGAGGTAGGACTGACTGCCATTTAAGAACTATTTTGCAAATTACATTCTCACAACTCATGGAGAGAGAGGAAGATATTACAGCAGAAGCTCTATTAAGGTAACGTTTCAAATTGTGCAGGATATCTTCATCATACTTTTTAGCACATGGTCATGCTTTTTTTTCTTTTTTTTTTTTTTTTTTTGAGATACTGACACAAAGTCATTAGAGTTCATCTGGCAAAATTAGCTTTGAATTTCTATGACATCATGACTACAAGCCTCTTGTTTTAATGTAGTATTCTATATTTTATTTATTAGATACTGCCTCCAAACACATCTGAATCTGTTTTATGAGAAAATAAATCAGAATAACAGAAAAGTATAGCTGAATTCCTGACTACTTGCCATCAGCACTGACCTGAGAATTTGCTTTCAACGAAATTTGCCATCAGCACTAACCAATTCACTTGCTTTCCTGAAGATTATATACAGATTTTTTTGTTGTTGTTGCTTAAATTTGAACAAATCATAATTCATCTATCTTATTTTTCTTTCCTTTTCACTATTTTACTCCTAAAATCTTCATGTTTTTCTGACAGCATTCATAAGCTCCAGGAATATCAATGTTAACTGCACGTAAATCTTTCAAACAGACAGTGTGTTTCAACAGCAAAAGGCTGGTAAATCTGAAAAGTTAAGTTAGAAATACAGCATGACTTTGGATAAAGGAACATTTTTAGCTTAATGCAATTATTTCAGTAATTTCATTTGCTGATTATATAAATGCTAAATACTCAGAAATTTTCATTCTTAGCCACTGCTATACAATATTATTGCCTGTTACTCTACATCTCTCTATAGCACACACAGTCACTAGTTTCTAAGAAGAATGTAAGAACGTGCTGCTGCTTTCATAGTGCTTATTTTTCCTTATTTTTTACTGAATATGATTGCATGCAAACATAAGACAATCTTTTCCATTTTGCCTGCTAATAACAAAGGTAAATTATGATTTTTTTCAATCTAGCTTTTTTCCAATGAACATTCTTATTTGCATAAATTTTGCTTCTCATGGGAAGTCTAACTTTTAGTATTTCTCTTGTTCCATTCTCTCCACAACATTCCCAATAGAGTAAAACATCTTTTCCAGTTATGGAAGTTCATGCATTTTTCAATTAAAATTTCTTGGGGGAGGGAGACAAAAGATTTAGTACAGAAAATTCCTAATTTTCACCCGACTCCAATAAAAATATAATCATCTTAATATAATTCTGCTTTGATGAGAATATTTAGATCTGTAATAGTAAATGGTGTATACTAAGAAAACTTATTTCTATCTCGGATATGTTCATGGCACAACTATTAAATGAAAAACAGTACTCTGTGAAAGTTCATCTTCATATGACTAACAGATGAAGCAGGGGTCGATATCAATAATAGTGGAATGTGTTATTTAGGATGTATTGGTTATTGCAACAGGTCACTGACTACTGATAAAACCACCATGGTCTAGTGGTGCTGTCACAAACAATAACATGACGTATTTGTAGAATTTTTCCTTTCAACTATATAATGAATATTTCAGAAGAGAAAAATATAGCCAAATGAGCTTCAACTCTTTCTTGAACATGTTATGGATTGAAGTTTAGAAAAAACACAAAACCACATTTCTTCTGATGTTATTCAGAAATACTCATAAAATGGAAATACGTTAATGCATTCAATAGATAAGCAAACTGGAAAAAGATTCAGGTTTTGCTAATTACTTCTTTTTTAAAAAAAAAAAAAATTTAGAATTGTATTAAATTTATAGGTATACTTTCCCAAAAGCATTGTATTATTTTTCTACCTGATCACTACTGAATGGTAATTCACCTTAATGTGCTTTTATTTCAGCATCACTGAGAAAACATTAATGGACAACTCAATGCAGGTCAGTGTAGCTTCCATCATAGAAGAGAAAGTTTTATCTCTGAATCCTCTATGATCAGGATTAGGGCACATGAATTTATCAGAAGTCAAAACCAAATCAAAACAAACCCCAAACAAACCCCAAACAAACAAAACCAAAACAGTGTTTACAACATTGATGCAGGCTATTTTCATCACATAACACAATAAAATACTGTATTTCTTTTGTTGGCTATTAACTCTGAAGTAGGGAAGGGCAAAGCAAAACCTTATGTCTTAGTATGATAATACGCAGCCTCTTTTGATAGTAATTAGTTCAGAAACAATACAGTGGTCCTTAGTGACTAAAAAAATAATCAGAGAAAAATAATTAAGAAGCGAAAGCCAATATAATAAGTAGTTTGGTGTTACACTACGCCATATTGTCTAATATTGTTCACTAATTTATATAAAAACAGAAAAGTAACTAAATTATTTCTGGGTTATTGGTCTCTTAATCTTGTATATTAATTCAGGTAATGTACCACTACAAGTAGTTTTCATTTAATTATTTTTATTTATGTACCGTTAAACTCAATTTTCATTACTTCTGTTGCTGAGAAAAAATAAAGGAAAATTTCATTGTTTTTGTGTTATCTCGTTTCCAGTCCTCCTAAGGCCCTTTGAAGTGAGAATATTTCACAGTCTTTAACGTCAGTTTTTATTTCTTTAATTAGGACTTTCTATCAGGACCTTTTCAGTGAACTCTTCACATGTTAATATACTTCTGCTTCACTACTCTAGCTGATTGTTTCAGAGTTTGTGCAGAACACATTCCTGATCAGCAAGAAAGCTGCTTTCAAGGTCTTTCCTACTCTGACATAATCCCGTGGTAATTACAAAGGCTCTCTTTGCAGCAATAAGCAAGTCTGAGAGGAGTTCTATGGCTCTGCATCACACATTAAATTTTACTTGGACTTTAAGGCTAAATTTGCATCTCATGAGCCTCAAACTTACATACAAAATCTGTGGGATGCCAAAACACAAGAACTGAAAGGTTATGATGACAGCAACTGTGTCTGTACAACACATTGACTAAATGAAATACAAAACACAGCTTGGATAAGGGCTTTACTTTAGGAGCAGTTAAGTCCTCATTAGAAAAGCAAAGTTGACAGAGCTTAAAACCACTTATTTTATGGCTGATAACCATTAATCATCTTTACAGATTTTTCTTCTTCTCTGGGACTTTAACAATGCTTTTGAATATTTCTCTGTAATTACTCATAGATTTAAAATATTTTATTTAGGGAAAAATGTGTCTTCCTGTGAAACAGAATGAATTTGTCAGATTTATGATTTAGCTGCAGCTATTACTTCAGTTATATGACCCATGAGCTATCACAAGTCAGCTTTCCAATTACTGTACATATATAAAGGAAAAAGGTACAATACATAGTTTCACAAATAGAAAATCCTCTTGGTTCTATTATCTTTTTCCTTCTTTGAGGTTCCTTGATCTTCTGCTTGTTGATCAAGAACATACTTGTGTGGGGTTTTTTAAACCTTCAAAGGGCTACACCACATTCCAACTATAACTGAAAACAAAAATTGTAAGGGTCCAGAATACACTGAACCGCTCCCATATCCCTGATCTTGCCTTGGTCTAAAAAGCTTTAAGAAAAGAAACTACTTTGTGCACTTTGCTACCAATAAAACTGGTCTAATCTCTATCTAGGGTCTAAACTATGCTGTGGGATGACAACACTCTAGACTAAAAATGGTCTGATCATTATCCCTACTTTTGAGAGGATGTTAAGTCAATTTTGTTTACAAGATTCTGATACTAATTTCTGATGCTGCAGTAGTATGTAAGATGCCTTCTGTTACCTGTCACCTTGCTTTCCAACTTTATACTCTGTGGTTTTCACTGTGTAGAGGAATACTCCATACAAAGACCAGGGGAATCCAATATCTGTTGGTGAAAACTGAATGTGACTACGCTTTGCACCTCAGTAATCTACAGCTGAAAGAAAATCAAATGAATTTTTCTTTTTTCTTCATTTCTTTCATTAACATTGTAAACTTTAACATAACATATTGACACAAACAGTGAGAAAAAGATACCACTAAGGTGTTCCTCACTTCTTGCTTAATAGAATGGTTCTTCAAAGAATAATCAATTATATGGAAATCTCACCTTCACTTTTCAGTCCTACCTGAAGGTTATCTAACTCCTATCTCCCAGAAACAATCTTAACTACAATAATGTAGAGGGTTCATTGACAAGTATGTTTTTGTCTCTCCTGATCAAACTTTTTACTACTTTTCATAAATATTCATATACTAAATGAGGCAGAGACAGTAAAAATGATTCTGTTCCATGTTTGTTGAAGAAATGTACATGGGAAACCTAAGTTCTAATTACTAAAACTGATGAAAGTGTATTGCATATAAAGTGGAAATACATCAACACATAAAAGTCTGAAGGTGTTACGATTAAGGTACTTGCAGGAAAGGAGAGGAGATGCAGGTTCAAGCGATATTTGTCTTCCCCTTCGACACACGAGCTGATTATTTTATTACCTTTTTTATTAAAATAGGTCTGATTCAGTTCTGTGAATTCACTTCATACAATAATTCTGGATTTAACTAACTATTTTAATCTAAATTTACTATTTTTGAATCAACTGGAATCACATATTCATGGATAGTGCACAAAAGATGGCAATTTGACACATCTATCAAACTGCTAGCAAGTGCACAAAATATAGTTGGAAGGAATTTTGCTGTGTTTCAGGAAACAATTGTAGATAATTGTAGATAATAAGACGTGCAGATATTAATTTAATAACATCATCTTAGTAGGTGCCACCTTCAGGTTCTGTATCCACTCATAGTCACTATAAATTTATTCTAGACAACGAAAGGTCTCACCAGCCAAATACTACATTACTTAATGCTTTGTTGATGACAAGCAACAACCTCTTCTCTAGCACCCCAGAAGCCTGTGCATACTGAAGTGCAATGGGACAAGGCACTTTGTAAAGTACAGCTTAGTAAATAAAACAAACATAATGTGTTAAAAAAGGAAACTTCACCTTCCTCAGAAAGCATGAATGGAAAACAATAACTGGTAGGGAGAACTCCAAATATCTAGGAACAAGGAATGAATATGACTCCCATATGAATAATTAGGTCATTGCCCACAGGCTGTATACATCTGATAGTGAAGATGCATGCACTGCTTTTATTAATAAAGCAAATACTAGGGACCTTTTTTTTCAGTCTTCTTGTAATCCATCCGCTAAAACAGTACCATTTAAAGTCCTGATAAAATTCCTAGTAATGACTGCAAACATACATTTTATCTGGGCGCATTTTATGTAAAAATATTTTGATAGCATTTTCCTTTGGATTGTCCTCACTTGAAGATAGTCACCAGAAGATTTAAAACAAACAAACAAAAAAACATCAACCCGCTCCCAAGTCATGGAGACCTGAATGGGAACATAACTCCACAACTCAGCATTCAAAGAAGCCTTCACCAGCACTTTTTCCATAAGTCAGTATAGAAAAAAGGTAGTGGAAAATAGCCTCACAAAGTACAATAAAAAAGCTAAAACTGAATTAGTACAGAAAGAAAGCACAGCATGAACTTGTGTAACTGATGAAAAGTGACACATGTAAAAAAAACCAAAAAACAAACCAGAAAACTCCCAACCAAACAAAACAACCAAAAAAAAACAACCAACAAAGAAAGCCCCAAAGAAACATGAACACTTTATAAAGATTCTGTAGTCGAATATTCCAGCCTTCTCTAGGACAGCCCTACCCTGTGTTGTGTCTCCTGTGTAAAGGCAAGGGACCAACAATCCCTACAAGTAGCTCACTGAGAATAGAAAGAAATGTGGGATGTTTTGCAAGTAAAAGGCTAGGATTTGTACATTCGTTCCCAGAAATACACAAAATTGTGCCTGTTTGCTACACGTGCATTGCCTAACTGACAGAAGTTTGCACCACATGCAGTGTTGAAAGTACTGTTGCAAAGATTACCTTATTAAATACATTAGTTGGGTTTTTTTTAAATCAGCTTTCTGTGGGAGGCTAACTGTAACAGTTTCACATGATTTTAAATACGTGCCGTGCAGCTGGGTCTTTATCAGTAGCAATAACTTGTAGCAACAGCAATAGCCTACAGTAGAAACACAGCTTTTCCCACTGCAAGACATAATTCTAGACAGCAGATTCTACTTGTGGAGATTTTAATCAATCGTATTCTTTATGAAGAAAGAAAAGATTATCACATTAGGGTTTTATTTATTTATCATATGTAAATGTCTCAGTGTACTACAGAGAAGTACAGAAAGATTATTGCACAGTTTAGGGAACACTTGTTTTCAGGTGGATTTGGTTCATGTAGTAAAAAGGTTTCCTAGCAGAGGTTCAGTAATACTTCATATTATGAAAATTTACATGTTTAGAAATCAGGATTATTAGGCAGGACTTTGAAGCATGGCATTCTAAGTGAAATTAAAAAAGGAGAAACCCAAAAAGAGACTCCCTATACAAACTCCCCTTTCTAGCAATGGAAGTAAGCACTTCTTTAAACTTCAGTTGCATGGAAGTCACACTATTAGGATGCAGAAGGTACCAAATACATCTTTAAATGGCTCTTCTTGTACCTCACTGGACCCCAGCATATTTTGACTAAAATAAATGACATGAGGGAATTACTTTAAGGACATTGGATATACTTAAGCTTCTTCAATTTCAATGGTACCTATATTTATCATAATTAGAGCAGTTAACTTTTCAGCTTAACATTTAATGATAAAAAAATACCTGGCATGATTCCTTGCAGTGATATTTTGTGCAGGTGCTTTTAATTTTCTCTGGTTTTAAACAGATAAAATTTTCAAAGAATATGTTTCCTAAAGGTAAAAAAGGGAAATTATGGGACAAAAATGTATGGAAAATATACTATGTAGCAGCTCATCATCTGCAACATGAAGATAAAATTCTCTCCCACAGTCATTCACAAATTTCAGAGTGGATATGAAGATAGAATCATTAGATATTCCTTGGATATCCACTTCGTATTTCACAGAAATAAATCCTCTAGCCATTAAAAATGATATTGAAGCTTTCAGTATCTCCAATCTTACCAGTGTTTCAGACAGTTTATTAGTTAGAAAAGAAATTAACAATTCTGTTTAAAAGAACTGATTAATGAAAACTGCATTTTTTTTTCCTGTGATGCATGTAATCAGCTTTGCATTGCAGTGACAAGTCAGAAAAAGTAACTGATGCTACATGGGACGGGGGAACCTTACACATGGTTCCTATAGTTTAATTTGTGCTGATACTAGAATACGGCGTTTTGGATTTTTATTTTTCCCTAAGGAGTTTTCCCTATCCTTTTCCACCTTTTACCCTCCCCCACCAGTTAATTTCTATTATATTGTATATAGTGTACGCTCTCCATATTTATTTTCTGTATGTTCAGATATCCCCTTCAACTGCATTACCTGTCTGCCACACTGAAAAGGTAAAATCAGTGATGATCCGGTAATTTTTGCCCAGTATTTTCCTATTAAGGTTCAGCAGATTATCTTTCACAACATGATTAATGAATTGTAGTCTTTCAACTAAGTGCTTAAAATAAGGGGAAACCCCCCCATCTTCTAAAATGTAAAGGTATTAATTTTATCTTCAAGTAGTGTGCTAAGTGGTATCTTTTGTGGTCTAGTTATTGATAAGAGTGAAAAAGGCCAGGTTCTTACATTTAAACAGTAATGTGTACAATTAAATAACTGTGTTTATACACACAAGATATAAATATAATCCCGACTTAAGTTCTATACACATTATACCTACGCATAGAGACTCCTGCATTCATATATAAAGATCTGACTGGAAGAGTTTACAAATTGCTGCTTTATTCATTTCTATCACAGTGGCTGCGATGTTATTTCTAATTTTCTTTGCTTCTGTGAAGCAGCATCCTGAACTCTTAGGGGAAACAGAAACATGCAAATGCTATTACAGTACACATTTCGACACAGCAGGAACCCTCCAGTAAGTGTCAGAGATTGATCAGGATTTTATTGCACATATAAACAGCCACTATCAGATGTACCGTGCCAAAGGGTCGTGTATGCATCATCCGTGCCGTGTGTTTAACCACTCAGATTTTCAGGGGTAACAGTGACCATAAATCACTGAAAACAAACTGAAATGACTGAAATATTTTCAATTCAAGTTAATCTTTAGAACCAGAGATCATATTTCTTTCCAAAGGGAATAAGAAGGCAAGCTGAACTTATGAAAAGATATGTGAACTTCTAAACCAAAGTGCATTTATACAAACATATTTTTAATGTTTGTATCCCCACCTAGATGCGTAACAGAAATGCATGTATGCCATAGATTTCAGATATGCACCAGAGAGCTCAAGGGCATGTTTTTAACCAGTAAAATTTACGTACAGGTTGCTACCAAGACTTCTGTAAAAGTCTCTTTTACTGAGTGCCAAAATGGCATGAAAAGTTATGGAAACTCTCAGAATTTACATTGCAATTAGTATAGGTACATGGATTAATTTGTGTGCAGTACAAATTAATTGATTAGTAACCACTTTGTGTGTGAAAGCACTGAATTTATACAAATGAGGTACACTTCTGAATTATAATAAACTCCTTAGTACAGAGTATCACCATTTCTGAGATCAGCTAGAGATCTTGAACTGAAACAAACAAAAAGTCAGTGCATGGTGCCGGGCTTGTATGAAGTCACTTCTCTGTACAGATTGCTTCACTGCAGAAAATAAGGAATTTAGAGTAATTACAGAATCCTACTAAGATACTGTGAATTGAAAGGATATGGCTATAGTAACTCCACTATCTTTTCAACAGAACAAAGTCCTTTGAGTCATAGTTTTCTTTTCCCTCCACTCATTAAAGCATGTAACTGCATTTGAAGCAGTATCACACATGCCCTGGCTGTTACAAAGACATACTTTTGAGACTGTCTCACAAATCATGGGAGAATTTGTCTGATTGCCACTATTACCTTGATGCCTATACAATATTCAAAATATCACTAACATGTCAACACAGAAACCTCAAGTGTACAGATTTGGGGAGTATCGTAACATATGAAACGTATTATCAGAGATGGATTTCACCTACAGGTAAAACCTCAGGATTTGGTGAATTCGATCTCAGACAGGAAAACCCTAATAAACAAACATGCACAGTCAGCTGTTCAGAAAATGCCTCAGCACTTAATAAAATTGAAACAAGTTTGTTTTCAAATTATGAACACCATCATAATATGTTTTGGCTAAACAGCTTTTTAAAGTTAACAACTATTTTGAAAAGACTAATTTGTCTTTAAATATTAGGCTTCTGTTATGAATATGCTTAGGCAATGTAGAGAATATACACATTTTTTGCCAACATTTCTGACTGGTTTGTACGACATATAAGCAATCTTAACTTATGACTTAAGTCTAAAATTACATCAATCATTTTTCTATCCTTAATCACAGTTGACTAGGTTTGGGTTTTGAGTTATTTTTTCTTAAAAACTCTATACAGAAAAGAGTAGAAATATTCTTAATTTGGTGTCAATGCGATCTTTTAAAGGTACTGGGAATCAGCACACTTGGTTTAGATTTGCATAAACTCTGCTTGTTCTTTTTGTAGAAAACAATGTGTCTGCTAAGGAGAAAGGAAAAAAAACCAAGCAAAAAATGTGGAGTTGTGTTCTATAAAAGATTTTAATTATTAAAATGACATATAGTTATCTTTATTCAAATATTCTCAAGGCTCTGAAAATCTCTCTCAAAATACTCACTAGTGAATACAGAGATAAGGATATTCATAAAAGAGTTAAATTCAAAAGAAGCATTACCTTCCAGCTACTATTTTTCCCTACTGTAGTAAACAGACAACATAAATTTAACCAAACCAAATATTCAATAGACAGGTTTTAAAAATGATAGTCTTCTCTGCTTGAAGCATGTTCATAACGCCATTAATATGAATGAAAGTTAACCATGCACAGGAGGGAAAGAATACATTTGCTGTATGTATACTTGCTCTTTGGAATGTCTGAATATTTCATTTTAATAAATATATTTTAGGAACATGTCTAGTTTATCAGAAGAAAGGCTTTGGTTTCTGTATTAAAATTACTGAGGCGCAAGATAAGACCAGAAAAGTTCACCTGGCCATGTATATTTTACTGCAAACATGTCATTTTAGACATCTTTCAAAGATGTATCTGGATCTGAAAAGCAATCCTACTGAGGTATTGTTTGCCACTGCTCATTGACATATTCATGTAATGTAAAATCAATCAAAACCAAAAAGCACTTAAATATAAACCCAAAACTGAACTAAAAAACCTTACCTACTTGATATGAAAATATGAGGTTGCATCATTTTGTTTTTCCAGAACTTCTCTTTTTAGAAAGTTAAAGAACTGAATTTATGCTATCATAATGTAAAGATATAAACCACTTCAGCAATATCAGCTTATAGATTTAACTCATTCATTTGGGAACTCTTCTGTTTGGATAGAGAAGTGAAGCTATTAGTCATGAGTAGATGCAGATAGCAGCAAGAAAGCAGTGTGAACTTGAGAATTAAAGCTAAACTTCCTGTAGGGTGACATGGAACAGAGATACTCTTTCACAAAAAGACGTTCACAAAAAGGTTCTTAAATATTTTTTCATAACCTAAGGATTACAAAAGCCTCTTAAGCATTTTCAAAATTATACTTACTTGATAACTTTTAAAATTTTATATCAATTACATAAAGAACTGTTTTATCAAAATGAAAATGACAGAATCATGGGATGTTGGGAAGGAAGAATGGGAGTGTGAAAGTCATCTAGGCAAGCCTACCTACACAAATCAGGGACAAATTAAGTCTGCTTGTTCAGGACACCTTGTGAACTCAGCTGGACTCTGAGCATCTCCAAGGATAAAAATTTAACAGCCTCTCTGGACAGCCTGCTGCAATGCTTGACGATCCTCACTGTGAAACTAGTTTTCCTTATATTTAGTAAGAATTTGCCTTGTTGAAAGCTTTGGTTGTTGCCTCTCATGCTTTTATGATTCAGGAGACAACTCTGAGAATAGCCTAGGTCCATCTTGTCTACATGTGCTTATTATATCGATGGAGACAGCAGTAAGAAACCCTGCTTAGGATGATGATGCTATGTAGATGAAAAGTGTGAGTAAAGACAAATCTATCGTTTTATTATACATGCCAATGTCTAAATTAAGCATTTAGACATTTTTACATCCAAATCTTTGCTATAATTGTAACATATTTCGAACACAAATTCACCCACATCAGCATTTAAAATAACATAATTTGTAGAATACATATTCAGTTGCAATTTTTATGTTAGATAAGAAGGATGATATTTAAAGCAAATATTAGAATTAGAAAAAATACATTCAAAAGTGCCAATCAAAGCAGCGAATGATTCAGAAAATTTGCAGTGAGGGAGCACCTGAAACTTTGTAGCTATCATATCAAAGTTGTATATCAATTTTTATTTTGTTACTTTCTTTTTAAACATGGCTAGCAGATCAAATCCAACAATATTTTGGCAGCCTAAAATTATACTTCTCTGACCTTGACATTAGTATTCAACAGCACTGATGAAAGAATGACAGCTTTTCCATCCTACTGGGTGATCTTGCAAGCTTTTACCTTCATGACTATGGAGTGTCTGTCAAATATGCTTCCAGCTGAATGATCACATTCTTTGGAATTATGAAGTGGCTGTAAACTGTGCTAATTGGGTCCATATTGATGTCACTCAAAGATTAAGTAGCCTTAATACTCTTCAAAGTTATATAAATACTTGTAATTTTATTGCATGTTAGCTGTAGGATATATTTGGCTTGAAAGAATCACTTGCAATACAACTAGAGAACACATGTAAACCATTACTTGAAAATTTGTAGTAGTTTTTATGTAGTAAAAAAGTTAGAATAAAATTTCGAAAAGAAAAAAACAATTAAGTACAAACTAAAAAATGCAGTGATTAGAAAAAAACATCCATAAGATCTTATGTGTAGTGCTGTGTAATTTAGCAGAAGTAGAAATCAGAGAGAGAGATGCAAATAATGAACTGCAAAGCAGTATTCACTGCATTCTGGGACAGAATTATACTGGTCTCTAGTACACTGAAGAATAACCTATGATAGTCTCATTTTTGCCATTGCTCCTAACTTCAGCAAGTTGCATTACCAGCTCTTTAGAATTAAGAACAATAAAGTTTAATAGAGAAGTATCTGTTTGTGCCATGGATATCTTTAGTCTTTCAAAGCTCAGCAACCTGCTTCAACTACTCAGAACTCGAATTATAAGAACTGTTGAATCCATACGAACACTTATAAAATGAATTATTCTGTAACATCTATGGATAACATAACTTTTGATAATGAAAGAAAGTTTCAGAAGGATAAAACGTCCAAATGCGTAACTCCTGAAATTATATTTAGCTATACGAATTAGCAGCTCAGCCATTCTTTAGTTTGCCCCTGTAATTTATCCTCCTTTTAACGTAGCCTGTATAATGCTTAAAGATATAACTTTCTGGCTTCAGTTGCTTAGATGATGTTTAGCCATTTAAAGCAGGCATTTTCATCATCTTGTTCCTTTTATACCTTCAGTGTGATTTCCTATTTTTTCTTCCTCTGCTTTGTGTAGAATCCTGGGCTAGGAGCTGGAATATCCCATGGTATGGATGATAACTGTGTAATTTTCTTTCTTTTAATCCTAAAAGCTACATCTGGCTTCTACCACATAGCTTAACATGGTTCTCATTTTAGATATTTGCATTTTTTAAAAAATATGACATTCATATCTTGGGATATAACAGAAACTATGACACATACATGATTTATTTTTCCATACTGTATTTGAAAACAATTTAATCTCTACGGTTGGTAGAGACTGAAGTTCCTACAGTGCTCATTAAAGTGTATGAATTTGCAGAGCTAACACACTCAAGCAGTTTTAGTCAATTCTGTTCAAGTGGCTTAGTCATACCAAATACCTTACTCCAGAACAGTTAAAATTGCCCTTCTATTGTGCTTTTGTATTATCATCTTCTTCTATGACTTTGGCTTTCTACAGTATAACAATTTTGAATTTCTTGATCACTTTGGTTTGCATGTGGGAAGTTATTAGGATCCACGCTAGTCCTATGCCCATTTTGGATTACTGATTGTGTATCTGGAAATGAATCTCAGGTATCTGATGTTACATCATCTCTCTTTGCATTGTTAGAAGAATAAATAACATTTTTTTTCCCCATTTTTTTTTCCAAGTTTTTACATAACTGGTTAGATAATTGTACATAATTTTGCAGTTTATACCCTAGAAGGTGAAGAAAAATTGTATTTCCATATATAAAAATGTATAGCCTGTTTCAGATCAAAATAGTATTGCTTTGTCCAATAACTCATGAATGGCATAGCCGATCTGCTGGCCAAAACGTAAGGGGGGGAAACTTTTCATATATTAAATATTCCTCTAACATTTGGGGAGATTCTCCTGCATCTAAGTAGTTATTGGTATCTCAAGAGTTATCAGCATCTATAGGATAGAATAAGACCAGAAATTTTGGTTGTGTTTTTTTTTAAATGAAAAATTTGTGGAAGAGAAGGCAGAAACAAAAGAACTGAAACATGAGCTTGACACTTCTAGCTAATTCCTAGGACACCAAACACAATGATGATTTTATTTGTTGACTTCTTCTAAAAAAAATATCACCTCTTAATAATTACATTGGGAAACAGATCCAAGAGTATAATTAGGGGTAGACAGCTGACCATGGTTGCAATACCAAAGCTTAACACAGCACCTTTGTTCACTTACAAGTGGGAAAGCTGGACACTTCTGGATAGAATACAAGAGAAAAGCATGCAGACTTTAGAGAGGAAGAGCTGCTTGTAAACCCATCGAGATCTAGCAGAGAGGACAGTCTGGGGACAGAGCTTATCCATGACTCCTGCTTCTTAGCAGTTTTATTCAGGATTTTAGGGAGACACATTTGACCACTCAGGATCTGATTTCTCAAATGCTTGCATACCTGCGCTCTCATCTTTTAAAGAACCAAACAGGGCTCATTTTGATAATTTACAGTGTGGGCCCCTGTAGTTGAGGTGCTGACCTTTAAAATAGCATCTGGTGCATTACTCAAAGCGGAAGAGAAAATTCAAATCCTTGCTCTAATTGAAAGGCTTAAACCTACTCATTCTATCTCCTTGAAGAGCATCACATCCAGGTTTTCAGATGGTTAGGGACAGATTTATGGATAATTGAGAAACAGAAGAGGAAAAAACCTACTAAGATCCCAGCTGAAATGTGCCCTTGAGTGACACTGCTCTCCCAAGACAACTACCCTTTCCAACTACTTCAAGAGTCACTATATCAGCATGAATGAAATACTCTAGGACATCTTAAGCTTCATTGGCAGGGCAGAATCCAATAAGGTACCATGAGGTACCTCATTCTACGCCAGAGAAGCAGGTAAATAATGTTAATAATTGTTAGGCCATAGCAATCCAGGGGTTTTCAATAGAGAAATGCTAGATTTAAATTCCTGTAGTCCACCTAAACTCTCGTTTTGGTATCAAAATAGAATCTCTATGTCTTGCTTTTAAAATCCATTAATAGATATAGCACCTGACTCCCAACATCACTAAAGCTCTAAAGGTTAACTCTGTATAGCTCACTTCAATTAGTAACATGTTCTTCCTATCTCAGACACATCTCTCTTTTTGTACAATCAGGAGCTTTCAGCTTTTTCTGTATTATCTCTGAGACAGCTTGATAACTTGATAATTTGTTAATGACATAATTGCTTCTTATAAAATCTATTAAGTCTTCTAACCTCTAATTGTTACTCTCTGCAGCTGATTTTGAAACTGAACTCAAGAGATTATATTGATTATGGGGAAAGAGCCAGATGTTGTTCCCACTGAAACTGGGGGTAGAAAAAGACACTCACAAAAAACTAACTCAACTAATGAAATATTTTACCGAGAGTCTTTTCTAACAATAAATCTAAAAGCAAAGTTTCATTTGAACATAACAATTAAACATTCCAAAATATTTGCAGATGTGTGATAATCCTGAGATAATTCATTTTCTGGCTTTATTGTGGGTTTCTTGGGTTTTTTTTAAGCTCAACCTAATTAAGAAAACAGCAAAATATCTACTAAAATTCTACAAATCACTTGAAACCGGTTTGACACGTTAAAATAAATTTCAATGTTAACTTGCCTGTGCTTATAGAAAGGAAACTGGGTACTTATTCAACTAGCAGCTAGTTTATATTTCTCATTTTGCTGATACTATCTAAGTGCCTTGCTCCAGTTAACATACCATATACTACTGTGCTATGTTCAGCTAATGTTCAGCCACAGTAGGACTTGACATTACAAACTACATTTTTCATCTCTACAGCTAATGATGAGCTCCCTTACAATCCTTTCTCCTTTTAAGTAGTATTAATGATAAGATTATTAGTTCAAAATCTTCTTATTGGTAGCCGTTAGAATAAAATCAAATGGTAATTACTGCTGTGTTCAAAGGCCTTCTTTTTTTAAAATTCTTTTTTTTTAATAAAAAAAACCCCAAATAACAAACGCCAAAACTAAAACAAACAAAAGAAAACCTGGCAGGCTTTTATGACTAGCAGCAATTACATTTTGAAGTGAAATAACAGATGCTGCCAAAGTTTTGTAGTACAAAGCTGAGTCATGATATACCTTCAGTAATTTTGTAGTTCTAGTCTGCTAGAGTGGATACAACCAGACTTTGCGTAACCAGAAGTGTTACAGAACATTTCCTTTTAAAGCATTTGACCTGAAATTACTGTCATTCAAAATCAGCTGTATACTTAAAATAAAGGGAGACTATAGATCTTATTTACAATGTACAATGTATAATGTATTTATAAAATAAACTGTTCACAAATCCATATAGGAATCTGATTCTGAATAGTATTTTGGTAACTAATATAATACTGAGATTTCAAGTGCCTGCAGGAACACTGACCTAGGTAGGTTTTTTTTTTAGGCAAACCTTAGTATGCAATTCACACTCAGTTACTTTAAATGCACCGCTGTGGAACAAAACCTAATATGGTCCAGAAAGAACCTATCCTGATTCTCATTAGTATCTTGTTAGGTTTTCAAAGGAGAAAATTTTAATTTTAAATACATTTGTCAGTTACTGGAATGAATAGTTGCAAGGCTGTGTTAAGTGGTGACTATGAACATTGTCTGGACAACAAATAAGTGGCAAAACGAAGAAGAACAACATAGACTTAGGATCCATTCATGTCAAATGTAGCTTTGAATCTCTGGTAGAGTCTCCAAGTTAAAACATTTCCTACTCATCATCTCTTGAAGGCTCCTGAAATTTTTTCACCCTCTGTTATACAACAAATATGGATTCTTAATCCTGTACTTTGATAGTACCAGGTGCATAATATGTTTGCAGTACCTACTTAAAATGTTTATTGGATGTGTCCTGAAGTGCTTTTAAAAAAATGATGCTGTTTATGTCTACATATAGCAAAGCTTCTTCAAAAGTTTGAACTAAAAAAAAAATAAATCCAGAACTTGGAACTAATTACATTTATGGAAAGGTAAACAAAAATATTCTTGTTTATAAAGCCAAAAAGCATTCTTCTACATGTCTCATCTGACTTCACGAGCCAACTGTGGAATTTAGTCTGTGCTTCTTTCACTAATACTCTGCCTTCTAAGAAAATCTTTGAAAATGAACATTAATATTGGTTACAGGACTCAGTGTTGGTTTTACCATATTGCTTTATAATCTGCTTGAGTAGTTCCACCTTTAAAACAATGTTCTATTTCTCAACATCACTGGTTAAATCAATTTATTTTGTCAATGTAGCCAAATATTATGTTGCCTTCTGAACCAAAAGCATTAAATTAGAAACTGGTTTCAAGACTTCTAGCTCTTGCTGACACTTCCACTTTTCACGTGCAATGACTTCAGCATATTGTCCTTCCAAACTATGAATATTTTTTTGCTTTGGTTATCCTTGATTGTTAAGAGCAGCAGCAATGGCAGCTTGAAAAATCTGAGTCACAATTCAGAGCCCATGAGAGCAGAAAAAACCTGCTGTGTTGTCTTTATTTCTATTAAAATTTGAGAAAAATCTCATTGTTATTAACAGGTCAGCATTTTGACACCTCCCAGAGAATTGTGAGCCAAATTCTTCTAGCACAAAATTTCTTCTAGCTCAATGAAGTTTGGAGCTGGTTCTACTAGATTTTACAAACCACCAACAAAACAAACAAATAAAAAAGAAAAAAAACCACCAAAACACCAACCAAAACAACAAAATAGTTACACTCAAAGATTTATAGTGTAAATGTAATATTATTTTATGTCTACACAAAAGACAGAACAGTATTTCTAGATGATTTCTGGATTATGCAGGAAGCATTTCTCTTTTCAACTTGAATGAAAAAATGATAAACACTAACCTTTATTCCAATCAAGTAAATAAATGTATAGCCCACAAATCCTGTGCTGTCACATCCTAGACTCTATGCTAGTATTCCTGGGCATTTATTTGTGCTCTCATGACAATACATCTTGAGCGTTACTGAAATACAGGGCTTTATCTCTTAGCAGATTACGAAACTACCACAACAAAAAGAGACAACATTTTCTGTTGTTATTCATAATAATATCAGAAAGTAATGAATTTAACTTGTACTACAAAAATTCTTTTGAATGCAACTGAAGGAGTCCCTCATGAGTACCAGCACGATGTCTTAATCACAGGATAGCAATAAAATGGAATGTTGAAGAGAGAGTTTCTTCAAGAAGCAAACAATCCTTCAGATACGCATTCAGACCTTGAAATTCCATCCTATTATTTTTTAACAAAAGGAAACAAGGCACAAGCCAAATTAGAAAAAAGATTCTGACAGCGGAAAAAACAAGGGGTTCCCTGCAGTGATGTAAAGAAACAAGGTTCACATTTCTCATGTTACTTATCAGCAGCTCTTCATTTCAGTCATTCATTCCTGACCTACAGCTACCTCCAGAGTCTGCAATCCTCTTCTTAGGCTAATGAGCAAGTCCATCTGTTCTTTGCGAAGCATCCACCTTTTCACTCTATCCCAGCACAAGTACTAGGAAAAACCAACCATGTTTTTCCCAACTACTAGTTTATTTTCTGCTTTTGTTTTTATGCCTGCAATCTCTTGGTTCCACACCAATTTTATTAGTGCTACATGGTCTTCATAAGCAGAAGTTGTCACTGATATAAAATGAGGTGAGTACTGATTAACGCTAAGTGGATCTGTTAATTCAGCAACGCTTTAGAACAACTGAATATGAATAAAATGGTAAATTGCAATTACATTCCTAAGAGAGTACATATGAAATCCATATTAATACCACATTAGTTCATCGTGACTAACATTATTATAGCTAATACTAAATGATAAAATAATGACTACCTGCTTATAGAATTACCATTTCTAATCTTCCTCCTAAAAGGAATGTAATTATGCTTCTCTAGAAAGAAAGAATTCTTTTTAAGTGGTTATTTAGGCACAAAATATGGGTTTTAGTTACCTCTGCATGCATAGCCTCATATATGATTTTTTGAGGTAAACAGCATAGTTAGATGAACAAGAGATTAACTTACTGAAATTTTGAGGAAATAATTGTGGTTTAGTTTTCATTTAGAAAGAGGTATTCAGATTCTATTCTAACATTTTGGAAGCAAAAATAACTTCATAGACATGATTTATCTTTTCAGTACAACAGATTTAGCATTTTTCATGGTCTTCATTTCTCCCATGTACGTATGATGCAGTGTAGGACAGTAACGTTTGTACTACTTCAATGCCTAAAAGTTCTAACAATATTCCACATATTTAAAATGTAAGGTTTAGTTCCAAAATTACATCTGCAAAAGGATGAAAGTGAACACAGTTTTTGAGCTCTAAGTATCTTAATCATTGAACTGGCTTTCTATATGGTTTACATTCTTTACATCACAAAATCGAGTGTCTTGCGTGAGTGATGGCTTTAGGAAAGAGATTTTTTTAATAATAACCCATGACCAAAATGAAACTACATGTAGAAGAGAAGGGAATCATAGAAGCTACGTGACTTTCCATTGAGTGGGATGCTGCAGTAAAGCCGAGTGCTTTTGAACGGCCTGACTCAGAGATGGCTTTCACCGAAGCATTTGGGAGTCTATAATTTTGTGTAATTTCTGAGGGAGTTAGTAGTGATTAAAAAGAAGAGAGAAAACATGAAAATAAAAGGTAAGTTTAAAACTAGGCACACCTTTTGTCTGAAAGAAATTGTTAAACTACGAATTAAAAATGACAACAATGTACCAATCAATCTGTCAATATGACAACCAGCAGTTTCAGCTCGTTTATTTTTCATAGTAGAGACATCTTTAAATTGTTAAAAGGAAAAATTATTTTGAGCCTCACACATCCGTTAATGATTGTGATTTGCTATGTCTTCATATGATATATTTGTTACATGACATATTTGGGTCAGGGAAGTGGAGGAACACAGTCTCCTGTTTGGTAAACAATTTAAACTAATCCAGTCTTTGAAGTACCAGAGGGTTCACAATATTTGAGAGAGGAAATAACAGCATGGCTGACCTATTCATGAACCTGCACGCCCTTGCAGTCAACTGGCAATGTACAATAAGTTAGGTATGGAGCTACTGTTACCAGCCTGTATGACTTGGGGTTTTTTTTCTGTGCAGTGCCGTGAAAAAAAAAAACCAAAGTCAGCATGTGAATCATTAACTCCCCACCTGAAGCCAAGGAAGCTTCAAACTCCCAAGACAAGAGGCTTGTTTCTTTTGGGGGCCTCACACAGGAAACACAAAACATTTTGTATTATTTTGTACACTGTAAAACAAAGGGCTGTTAAAAGCTTTCCCTTTGTACTAAGTCTACTGTTAAGACCAAAATGCAATTAGTTGCATTCAAATTAACATAGAGTTTATAATTATATGTCTACAATGCATTTAGAAATTTGAAAGTATATATTCATTAATCAAGACTTGTTCCTGTTAAAACAGTATGGGGATAGCATACTAAAGCACCAAAACTAGTATTTTAATAAATAATTGTGTAATTCTTCTTGCAAAAACTTAAAACAATGAAAAAAAGGGCTAATAGCAAGAGGACTTTTCTATTTGCACAAAGTGATGCTCTCGAGGCAATGTGTCATTTAAGCTCTTCAGACCTTTTCACTCTTGTGAACAGTGGAAAACTCAGGTGGCAAAAACATCGGAAATTTTTCCTCTGGTTTCCTTGACTTGGCCAGTTTTCCTAAATTATCCTCTAAAGGAAAGCCTTTAGCAGCTGCTTTTGTAGTAAGTAAACAACAACAACTTCTGTAAAGTATTTCAGGAGATATACCAGGAACTAGAATGAGCCTTCCCACCCATCACAAATCCACATCCACTTGTTAATTAGAAGGTGCCAACAGAAAGGCCTTGCTTTGCTTCCTCCGGAAAAACTAATATCAGCTCAACAGGAGGAGAATACCTTGAAAGGCCAACCCACTCTGCCACACCACCAGACTTCTGCTGGGCACTCAAAACACTGTGTGAGCTTACTGGCCTTATGAGATACCCTTTGGTGCTTTCTGGCTTTCAGGAGCTGTAGTGTTAATACCCGATTTTATCCAGGGACTTCTAAGAATGCTGAATGGCCTTGGAAACTGTTGCGCTCTAAGGTCAGTGATAAATACTCACAGCATGTACTTTATTTATGACAGCATTCACCTCACAAATTTTCCAATTCTCTGTTACAAAGACATATCCTCTAATGTTTCTCTACTCTACGAACTCTTTTATTAGTACTTTCACTTTATTTAGATAATGGAACCCCGCTCCCAAAGTAAATAAGGTAATGAAAATGAGTACTATGTTTCGCTAGTTGAAATAGAGGTACTAAACTCATTTTAGAAAACAAAAGGACAGACCCCAATATTTTCATTGAGAATTGTGTTTTCTATTCCATCTGCATTCACAATTCATCTTTTGTGAATCAAAAAGAATTCGGACCACAGTGTAAAATACAGAAGGCTTCTGCACTCATTTCTCTTTGGCTATTTTCTGCCACATGAAGAATAAATCACTGATCCTTCTAGCCTCCTTCAACCTTTTCTCACCTGCAATTAAACCTCAAGTTTTACTGATTCCGAGTAGGCTGTTCTCAGAGAAATAATTACATGCTCAGTCAAAGCTATTGGCTTTGTACCACAACTGTCTTGATATTTTAGAATGACGGTCTGAAGTTCTTGCTAGGTTGTGCTCACAGCCTATATAAACTTACAGCCTTTGTGAACCCCCAGGAGACAGTTACCAAATAAACTCTGCATATACTTCAACTAGGTATCTCAATTAGTTTTCAACTGGCATGACAGTGAAGGCAGATGCCCACAAGAACTGGGAAAGGATGAAAGAAAATACAAATACACATAGCTAAAACGGTCAAAAGCAAATGTGAAGGCAGTTTATGCAGAGCACAGGATAAGTGAAAGAAACCATTTTTTGAGCTGTTAAAATGCTGAAAGATGCAAAGGAGCCTGTAATGAAGCAATTTAACAGTACCAGTGGGAAAAATGTAATTCTACCTTCGTACAGTACTGTGGAATTAGAAGACAGAACGAGCCAGTACTAAGAGATAAGTTTTGATTAAACTAATTTGCTCACAGACAGTCCATACTGCATTCTTATCCACAAGAATGCATATGTACAGCCTTGTCAAAGATCAACAAAAAGGCTTGTGAAAAATCATCTAAATAGGAGAGGCCCTCAAACTTAAATTAATTATAATCCAAGTGCATTTAAAAAATCCCTGCCACTACTACATCTCAACCACAAAAGGAATCACAGAGCTTCTGAATGACAAGCATTAACCAGGCTGAATGCACTCTTAACTATTAGTGCTACTGTATTAGTGCTACCTATTCTCAAATGTTATGGACAAGCCAGGTAGCATTATACACATAATGGATGTTTATAGTATATTCACAATGGATTGCAAAGATATAAAAGAATAATTTTTCCTCTGTTCCTTCTTACATTTATTGATTGCCAGCTAAGCAGTTAATCAATTTTGTTTGTCAGTAGCTACTCACTGTAAATATAAGTAAGAAAACAATGAAAAGAAGGCAAAAGAAATTAGTATTTCAGTTTAGTCACTGACTACATGAAAGTGCTCAACATCTGAACGTAGACAAAAATCTTGCAGATGCTTGTATCCTTTCTATTTGGATTAACCAAATATCCATATATGGGACACCAATGAACTTGGACTCAGATCCTCAAACATATGTAGGTAGGACTTTTGCGACTAAATACTTTGAAGGAGCAGGCCGTGGCCATATGCAGTATCTAAATAAAAGTAGAGGGAGAAAGTTCATTTGTTTTTCACAGATCCATCATCTCTTTACTCTCAAATGGCTGCATAACTAAGTAGATGAGACTTCCTTATTCACAGACCCTTCCACTTTATCCAAACAGGATGATTACTGTTCTATCAGCTGTCAGAAAGTAAAATAACTAGGAGAGACCTGTTGGCTCTGTTTTCTTTGCAGAAGAGCATACAAATTGCATTTTAGAACCCTGAGATTAGAAGACATGAACAAAATAGAAAAAATACTGTATTTTAAAGTTGACACTATTATTCCAAGGGAAAAAAGTATCTGCTAGAACTGTGGCTATCATATTAAGTTGAGCGCATGAGATGGCCAAGAGCAATACTTGCAGTAGAAATAAGGCCATTTGTGCTTTTGGTAGAATTTGTGTTGATCGGTTAAGTTACATAAAAAGAAAAAAAGGCCACAAGATAAAAAAAAAAATAATCAAAACCAAGCAAAAAAACAAGCAACAAACCAGCCAAAAAAAAAAAAAAAAGAAAGAAACAAAAGTGGAAGAAACAAGATTTCATTGCAGATATGATTCTTACCATTTAGACGGTTAAGAATAAAACAACAACAAAGCTTGCAATGTTAATTATTGACTCTTCTTCAGAGGTAGTCACAGTGAACTTTAAATTATAAATGGACTGTATAATTTGACGGAGGAGATGAATAAGGGGTTAGCAGAGGATGTTAGAAAAAAAATCTCAGATGCAGCACTTTGGCAAGCAAAACAGCTAAGGATGCTCTATTTCATCAAAGTGGGAAAAACACTTATGCCAAACTGTCTGCTTTGTTTATAGTCATTGCCATTCTCTCACATCATCTGCCTCTTTGCATTATCATACTGTCTACATTTTTTATTTACTGTTGAATGATCAGTGAATCAGTGTCAAGTGTATTTTTCTATGACAGGTTTATTTAAATCTATTGAACTCTCTAACATTTTGCTTAGAGCAACTAGTATAATCTCTCTCTATGAAAGCTAGTTCCTTTACTCATAACCAGAAGTGGACAGCGTATCAAGAATTACAAAACTATAAGCTATGAAAACGATGATGAGTCTTCCATATCAAAATGGACACAAACCCCTGGCATTAGGTTGTAAAAAAATGATGGTATTTCTGCCTTTTGAGCAACTTTTTCGCCACATAATAAATTCATTAGCCTTCCTGACCTCATCGTTCCAACCTTAAGATAGATACAGCATCAAAGAGAAGAACATCTGCTTGACAGACACATTTTTAAATTCAGCTTGTTAAGTCATAGTTATTACATTATCAGGTTCAAATTTATTGCTTCAGCACCACCTCGTGGAAATTGCTATAATTGCCAAATCTTATTGAAATTTAGCCATATATATGTGTGTGTTCGAAAAAGGTGACAGTGATATGTAAGCAAATAGTAACTTGTTGTATTGATTTTAAATAACATTAAGATAAGCAGTTTCAATATATTTAGTTACAAACAGCATTGTTTTGCTGAATATTTCCCTCCTTTCAATACATAATTATACATTTTATGCCATTCTTCCACGAAAAATGTTGCCCTCTAAATGGCCCAGATATATCTTACTTGTTTTTCCAGGTAATCCTAATTACTATGACCAAATAAGTTTTATTGAGTTATTTAACATTGCCATAGTGATTGAGTACATTAATATGCCTTCTATTTTTATTACAGATGACTCACCTTTTCTCTAGCTATTTTGGCAATAGCCCCTGCACATTTAAAATAAGGAGAAATGAAAAATTATAATTTGTTCCAGAATTTTTGGAGCTTTTATTTATTTTTTTATTAATTGTTTAAAATATTTGGACCTCAAACAGACCAAAACTTAATACTGAAATAACTATGTCATTCACGACATACTCGGACAACTGCACACCTGAGATAAAGCAGTTTTTCAATCTCAGAATAAAACAAACTGGAGCCAAAATTAAAACAGAACAAGAGGGCTATACTGATGCTGAGTGTAATCTCTTTCAGGATAGATTTAAAACAGAGAAAAAAAACCCACCACAAAATAAACACTTTATATTCAAAGAAGGAAATTTCAACCCAAGTAGTACTAGAACGAGGTTTATGTATTGTTTTACTGTCTCTGCAATGCAGCAGTCGTGTTTTTCTTCGAGGCTACTAGATTCAGTAGTTGTTTTCTCAGAAATACCCAAACCAATTTGGCTTCTATAGAATAAAGGCAGCTAACAGATCTACGTTTAAACTTTTCAATTTACTTTTCAACCACTGTTCTCATCTCACTTAAACCCAAAGTCTGATTAATTGAGGTTGAGCCTTAGGAGCACTGCAGTCAGTCTTTCTAAAAGGCCTGGTCATAGGCAACATAAACAGCTAGCTTCAGGGTGCATTTTTTGATCCCAGTTTCAGACACCTTTTGATAAATATGTCTACTGGTTCTGGCTGGGATGGAGTTAAATTTATTCACTGTAGGTAGCATGGGGCTATGTTTTGGATTTGTGCTGGAAACAGCATTGATAACACAGGGATGTTTTAGTCACTGTCAAGCAGTGCTTACCCAGAGTCAAGGCCTTTTCTGCTCCTCACACCAGACTGACCACCAGTGAGCACCCTGGGGGGGGACAAGAGGTTGAGAGGGACCACAGCTGAGGCAGCTGACCGAAGGGATGTTCCATAACATATGACATCATGCTCAGCAATACAACGAGGGAAAGGTTACGGGAAGGATCACTGCTTGGGGACTGGCTAAGTACTGGTCAGTTGGTGGTGAGCAGGTGTTTTCATTTACATCACTGTCTTTTCTTGGGTCTTACTTTTCTCTTTTTTTTGGTGTCATTCCCCCTCTCACCCCCCCCCTTTTTTTTTTTTTGGTTACAATTTATCATTATTATTTCTTTTTAGTTATTAAACTTTTTTATCTCAAGCCATGAGGTTTTTTTTTTTTACTTTTACCATTCTGGTCCTTTCCCCTATCCCACCTGGGGGGAGTGAGGAAGCACCTTGAGGAGATGCTTAGTTGCCAGCTGGGGTTAAACCATGACAATACCTTTAACATGCTCCCTGTAATTGCAATAAAGTAACCACTAAAATCATGAAGTGTTTTAGGCACATTAAATACAGAATGTATATGTTGCTCAAGAACATGTAGAAAGAGTTAAGTGGTTGTAATATAAGAGATTTTCTTTACTGTCAATAAACTCTTACATATCAGTTCAATTAGGCTTATGAAAAAGTAGGGTTTTTTTGTCCCTGGGTAATACTACTGAAAACACACAAGAAATACAACAGTCTATCTCAACAAATCAATAGAAATATCAAGTATTTAATACAAATCCACAAAACTTTTCAATGTAATTAAACAACTGTATGCTACCCATTAAAATGGGTTTAGGATGGTTATGTTCATTTTTAGAAAAGAAAATAAGGAAGACAAATAGCCCAAGTAAATATTCAAGGCAGATAATCAAACAGATAAGACCTCAATTGGTCTAGGTTTTGTAATTTATGCTGCCTACTATCCCCAACATATTCTAGCTGTCTTTCTGTGAAAGATCTACCTAGGGATCAGACCACCCTCACTTCCCTTAGCAGTCCTTGATTGTTTACTAATAATCATCCTAGCCCCCTTTTAAGTCATTTAAGTACCAAATTTAGAAAAACATCTAGTAGAGTATTTCAAAAGGCTTTGAGTACCATAGGACATGTCAAAAGAGATGCAAACAACTGTTTAATGCTGCTTTCAAATAGATCATCACTTCTCCATATTTAATAGTTCCCCCAACATCATCCCAACACTAGGTGTATGAGTATATAAAAAGTGGTGGAAAAAAATATGTATAGATGTACATCTATAACTCAGAAGTTTGCAAACATGCATTATTGATGTAAAATCAACACTGCTTTTCTTCAGATTTAGAAGTTGTGAGTCCAGAAAAAGCTGGTAACTGTTTTATTACCAGGCTCACTTTTCAAAACACATACAAAAGTCTTTGTTAGAAACAAAATGATACAAAGCACTGCAAAATATCTCCCCTTGCCTAAATGTGTATAGGTTTTTGTGTCTGAGGCCAAAAAGGGGAAAGGCATTAGTGAAGTAATTCATAAGCAGTTTATAAAGAGGACTCAACAGCACAGATAAACATAATGTTGCAGCACTGCTGATGAAGTCATTACGCAAGGAAAGACAGCAGCACTGTTACTGGCTTCACAGCCATTCCACGTGCTGATCAAAACTTTATGTCAGACAGACATTTCTAACAACCAGATCAAAGACATTTTTAATAAAGGTTTTTGAATAAAGCACTTCGAAAACATCCTCCACCTTCCAGAAAGTGTAGTTATAGGCAATAAGCAATACAGAGCCACTATGAAATTAGTTTAGTAAGCAACAGCTTAAGTGCAAAGTCATGAGAATGCATTTTGTGTTTTAGGTTTATGCCACCTAATTTTCCGGACTTAATTCCACGTGGATGGATTATATCTTCTATAAAACATTTCCCTAAGCCATTTAGGCTTTAAAACAAATCAAGTCAAAAAACTGCTGGTCAGCAGCTTCCTATAAGGTTAGTTTCAAATACTTTCAAAGCACAAACAGTGTTTGGGGAAAAAGGAAAAACTGGTTTGTCTGTGTCCACAACCACACAGTGTTGTCATACATTAAAACAGATTTGAAGCTTCTTCCAATTTTGCCTCTTTTCTTTCTCAACAATAGAAAAAAGAAACACTGAGTCTCCTTAAAGGCTAAATTTACAAGTACCCATTGAAGGGTACTGGATGAAGTGCAAAGTGATATAGAAACACTGGTATCAATGATCTTCCTTGAACACGTGGGAAACATTTTGGTTTGTTTTTTTTTTCCTTTGTTTTGAAAGGATCAACACACTTTCAGGCACTTTCTGCAAACTTTCAGTTCTTTCTTTTAGTGAAGCAGTCCCATCTACTGATTCCACACTGCACCTCATGTGAGCAGATTGCCCCTGGATGGGAACAGGTAGGCTCAGAGTCACAATAAGGATTGTGAGATTTTATTTCATAGCCTTTCCCTGAATTTACATACATGGTGAATGCCTTCTGATCCACCTGTACATGGCCATTTGAGCAGAATTTTTAAAGCCACTTTCATGCAACAGCTGTCATAGGACTGCATTTGATAAACTAGCTAGGGAAATTGTTTCTGATCATCCTAACTGTTCTAGGACTTCACAGATCATATATACTCGGGACAAGGCTACACTATTCGAATTTTGTGAACTTTTAAAGTACAGATGCCACTTTATGTTCTTTCAGTTCACTGAAAGTTTTACTTACTGATATTTTTAGGTGGAGAGAAAAGGGTGCTTTTTGAAGCTTGTCACCTTCAAGAAGAAATGGATTCTAGCATAGAGGAATACACTGCATGCCTGCTATGTTATTTGCACCAAATTGCACGGCTATCACACAACTTTATGCAAAAAAATATTTTATCCATCAACATCTAATCAGCATCCATCAATGTTGCAATAAACTTGCTATGCACTGGCCTGTTTATTAGAACACACACTGCTGTAACCACTAAATATAGATAATTAATTTATTTACCATCAGTTCTAAAGATCTGTTGTAGTTACTGCTTTCTACCAGAGAAAACAGTTTTCTAGATCAGTAGAAATGATTATGTTGTGATCAAGTGTGGTCAGCTACAATTAGCACAGTTCAGGGCTACTCTCTTTTTTGTTTTAATCTCTCTACCTCACATACAGATTTGGAGACACATGCTAAATAAGTGCCACTTCTGGGTGTCTACCTAGCTGCAGTGATCTTTAGTTCTGGCTTTTGTAACTAACACTTGAAACTAAATGATGCTTATTATTATTAAAGAAGAAAGGGTTAGTTGTAGCAGATACAGCACTGGCTTCTGCTGCACTGAACAGTCATGAAATGTTTTAGCAGCCATGCTGGTTTGGATTCACTGCCAGTAAAGTATGTGTATCCAGATCAGTGCTGCAGAGATTATTTGCAAATCTGTAATTAAATGCAGCTTCTGTTGGTAACTCAAAGTTACTCAGAGCTAAATAGGCAGGTAAATTCTATTATTTCCAATCAGATAGTGTTTGGACTGCACAATAAAGTTATGAAGTCCTAATATTATGCCATCTACCTGACCTTTAGTTAAAGGTCATGCAGAACAAGATCTTACCATTTTTATGCTGGGTTTTTTTTTTTTCAACCTCAGCTGAGAAAAATAAATAGTACCAGTGCAAAAATAACTTTTAGAAAAGCCACAGTTTAAATTGAAGAGAAGGCTGCTGATTTTTCTTTCATTGCCTGATGAGTTTTCAAAAAAGACAACCCTGGTTCCATTAGAGTTTCAAAGCATTATTCTCTTCAAGATTTCCATTTCAAATCAAGTAGTTACACTACACGCCTTTACATGCTTATTGTTGCAGATATTTTAATAGGCTTGCCTACTTTCTTTTTTCTTGGTCTAATATAAATTTTCCCCACAGTAACGATTAGATGGATATTTCCCATCATGCTAAAAAAATCATTTAGCCCACAGTGTTAGACATTAAGGAAGTTTTATTGCTGTAATGTTTTAATGCAACTCATATCCTCCTGCTCACATTTGAAAGAGCTTGGAACTTAACCATATGGGAATGCCACTCCAAATAAACCATATACTCCTTAGCGTGCTTGAGAAAGAGCCTAGGATTCCCATCTCCTATAAAAAGAATGGGAAAGACTGGGTAGGTGTAGTTGTGTCCACTGCCCTAGTTTTGTATTCAGCCATCATTCAGGAATGTCTTAAGGAGCATTTGCAACTAGACTTTGATGGCAAAAATGTTGCTCATCTAGATGCATGTAAAGTGCTACATATCAGTATTTGGAATCCAGTTTCCATGTCACGTATACTAGGAACTCTTTGCTAGAAACAGTAAAAAGACTACACTATACTTACCAGTTCTATGACCAGAAAACATTCTTTTAAAATGTTGATGTAAAAATATATATTATACACTATTTTGACAGGGCTAATAGATGGCAAGAGGGCAAAGTCAGAGTAAATCAGCCACTTCCACAGTGACACTATTTTATACTTTTTTTCCTTGGCACCATGACTTATGAACTAGTCTGTAACTTAGGAAGGTAGCGGTATGTGTCAAAGTGTCCCTGACACATTTCACTTGCCTTAACCAGATGAAGCCTTTTTATGCACAACTATTAATTCAACAAGCTATTTCAAACAACCATATTCTAGCTGCAAAACTCATTACAATGTATCCAAAACTGCACTGAACTAATGCAACCTGACATCTTCACAGTCTATCAACAGTGAATGTCCTTATGTCAGGGTTTAGACAGATAAGCAAGGAAGAAGATCAGTAACCTTATTAATAGGTGCAAAGGTGCAGAGAGGTCTGTGTTTCACCCTATAGGAGTTGCAATATTTGCAGCCTTATGATGGCAATAAGAAATAAAAGCACTGGGACAATACTAAGATGAGCAAAAACTGCTTTCCATCTTAGCTGAAAGGAAATAAAAGAAGCAAGGGTGCAAGTGCTAACGTGAACCAAAACCATGTGTGTCTTCCTGTGTGCAAACAACTTGCACTCCTAGGAATGTTTTTCAAAAACTACCATAGATTTAAAGAAGATATGCTTTTCCCACTCAGTTATTTACTAGAGTTGAATGAGTATAAACTGTACCAATGGAAGCATCATAATGAAGTCTGTGAACATGCACAGTGTGATGCTGGAGGCAAGCTGAACAGAATCACATATTTTATATAATTATGTACTCGAGTCGTGTTTAGAAGATACATATATACATCACCAAGCAGTAACTTCACAATTAAAATTCAGCCCTTACCAATCAAGAAAAAAGTGCTGCCTTTTAAGATAAACCATAATTACTACAAATAATAATTGAATTTCATTGTTCTTGGTTAGAAGATAAACGCATTTTAAATTTCCAGCTGCCTACCACTTCTGCTGGAGGAATACATATTCCCTATAATGACAAAATAAGCAAAACATTTAGGCAAAATAGGATGACAAAAGTCAGAAAATACAATACCTAAAGCATGTTCCAAGAGTGCTCCATCTCTGCATAAGAAATTAATTAGCAGTGTATCAGCAGATAGTGCTTATGAGTATGTATATATTCCATATTTATTGTAGCAATATTGTGCATCACCGAGGGAAATCACACAATGATGAACACCTGTTTTACATAGGGAGCCACTAAGATCTGCATTTATCTGTCCCAAGTTTCTTCCCAGAAAAAAAACCACAAATATTTGAAGAGACTATCCCTTACCCTCTTTCAGTAAGCTCTACGGAAAGAGCTTCTTAAAATGTTTTTAGGAGACACACAGAAGTTTTACACCAATAGAAAGAAGCCAAAGAACCAAACCAGAGAACGTTAATGATACTCAGGTTTTTCCACTAACAGTGAGTAAAATTTGGAAGCAAACAAACTTCAGTGCAAAAGTGGGGGTTGTTTTCTTAACATCGCCTTTTCCCTTTGTGGAAAAGTCTTCTGAAACTAAACCCTAGCAAAGCCTATATTAGACAAAGTATTTTTATTTGTCTTTAATAGGAAAATTAGTGAAAGATTAGCATATTTTCTATTTAAAATGGTCATTTTCTCTTTTCTTCCTCTTCTGTTTTTCAAGAAATGTTGGCAGAGAAGATTAGAATATTTTTTAATATAATAAATCTAAAACATTGCCACCTCTAGGCTAACAGTGCATAATGTAACTGCATATCTAAAAACTACAGTGATAGCAGAATAGACAATGACCAATGATCTTTAACCGCAGCAGCTTAATTTTTAATAACTTTTCATACAAAGTGATGCACTTCTTACATTTTATATATTTTCAATATAGCTACAAATAGACTGTAGCCTTGAGAAAAATTCCGTTGTGAAAAAGAAAAACCACAAATACTTTTTACACAAAGAATTCAAAGACAAGTCTTAACAAGCTAAAGCACAACTGGACCCTTTCTTTATTATAATATATATTTAATTAGTCATAAAGTATCCAAAAGTACAGATTTCCCTCCTCTCCCCAGTAGCTGCTCTACTCCTAGATAGACAGCACGTTTTGTTAGAAATCACACCATCAAACTAAGAGCACATACTGAATTTATGCTCTATAACTTCATAATGAATAAAATATACTACTTTGTCTAGCCACTCTGGCAAACTATATTCCTTTGCCATGTATTGATGCTAGTAGTACAAGAAAACACACTTTAGCGGTTTCAAATTATTAGCAGGGTTTTGGGGGTTGTTTTTTTGGGTTTTTTTGGAATCTCTCTTCCTGTTCACTGGTTTATAACACTGAGCTAAAAGGCTATATATTGTTTCTTCCAAACATCCAAGTGCAAAAATTACACTATACCCTGCAGTATTAAATTTTTCTATGAAATACTTGGAAATTTTCAAGGTGTTACATCCTCGATACATTTAGAAACTGCAGGGCTGCCAGAAGTTTCTCATGGGAGAAATCACATAGGTGTATATTGTCTGTAGATTCCTTTGTTAGCTCTTTCATTGACTACATTACAAAAGGCAAAGGAACCACTTCCAAAGTGTGGACATTTTCCAGAAGCAAGGGCTTAAACCAAAGTTATAGATAAAATTCAAGTAAAAACAAATATTTGATCTTTTTTCTTGTCTTCTGCTTGCAACATATATAGTTTAGAAACTGTTCAAACTAGTTGTACTTCCTAACTGTGGTAACACACAATCAATTTACAAAATAATGACCAAGATTGTGCAGACACCTGATAATATTTAAGGAAACAGCAATACTAACTTTTAGTGAAGGAATGGGTGGTTGGGATGAAAACAGAGAACTGTGTTCTCATGATCTTAGTGTGCTTATATACTTGAAACTAAAACGAGTGTTTCTTCCATAGATTTATAACAAAACTTCCATCTCTGCAGAAGTAGACAGGTGTTAATCCCCCCTCTCCACACATACTTTAGAAGACACCAAGTCCCTATTTTTAACATTTCAAAGTCCCTACTTCTAACATTTCAGAATGACAATATATAAATTCGATCTTTTTCTTTAACTATAACATTATTTTAACTGTGTCTCTGTTTTCTAAGCCCTGAAAGATGCTTCTGATTCCTTTCTTGGTAGAAGCAGCTCATAACTGCATCTTCTAAATGAGAGTGATCTCTGTAGGAACAGCAGCTGGAGATAAGGCAGTTTTTCAATAGCGATAATGCCTCCTACATATTGAAACAGTAATACCAAATATTAATCACTGTTAACATATAAGCTAGCAGCCTCATAATTTTCCCAGCAATACCCCATGCTGCTAGCAGGTGCTTCTCCTGCTGAGAAGAGGTTAAGTGGATACTGCTGATTCACTGAGGCAGGTGGATTGTTACCTCTGTTGCATGAAAGGGAGTAGGAGTGGCTCCCTAGGGAATGGCAGGATGTTAACATTAGAACAACCATTCCTACTGGAGATGCACAGGTACTGTGTGGCCCAGGGAAAGTCTTCAGATGCATTTTGTTGATAATCTGTTAATAGTGACTACTCTCTAGGAAGAGATTTTATGCTAGGAACTCTGCTGGTTTTGCTTTTAAGGCTGCTCACACAGACTATTAGGTAGTCACCATTGCAAAAAAAAAAAAGTACATCTCACTAAAAGCATTTGCAAAAATCCTTTCACAGGAGGAAAATGTAACATCTAGACCTTTGAGTTTCATGGCTCTACATATTTTCAGCTGTTCTGTATTTGAAAAATAACTACCATGGACTTCAGGAGAGCAGACTTCAGCCTCTCCAGGGATGTCTTTGGTAAAGTACCATGGCAGAAAGCCCTGGGAAAAAGAGGGGCCCAGGAAACCTGGTTAATTGAGGATCACCTCCTTCAAGATCAGGAGCAATGCAACCTGACAAAGAGGAAGCCAGGCAAAACCACGAGCAGGCCTATATGGGTGAGCAAGGACCTGCTGAACAAACTCAAACACAAAAAGGAGGCCTGTAGAGTGTGGAAGCAAGGACAGGTAACCTGGAAGAAATACAAAGTGTCCTAGCAGCCAAGGATCATGTTCAGAAAGCAAAGCCCTAAGAGATTTAAATCTGTCCAGGGACATCAAGGGCAATAAGAAAACCTTCTATAGGTACATTAGTGATAAAAGGAAGATTAGGGAAAACAGGGACCCTATCCAGAAGGAAACAGGAGACGTGTTCACCCAGGATACAGAGAAAACTGAGGTACTCAATGACTTTCTTGCCTCTGTCATCACTGACAAGTGCTTTGGCAACACAAGTTGCAGAAGGCAAATCTAGCGATTGGAAGAATGAACTGCCCACTGTGGGAGATCAAGACCATCTAAGGAACCTGAAGGTACACAAGTTCAAGGACTTGATGAGCTCCAGCCACAGGTCCTGAGGGAACAGTACGAATGAATGAATGAAGCGACTAAGCCATTATTCACCGTATTTGAGAAGTTGTGGCAGCCTAGTGAAGTTCCCACCGACTGGAAAAGGGGAAACATAACCCCCATTTTTAAAATGGGGAAAAAAAAGAAGTGTAGTCAGCAGATTAAGGGAGCTGATTATGTCCCTCTACTCTGCTCTTGTGAGACCCCACCAGGAGTACTGCATCCAGGTCTGGAGCCCCCAACATAAGAAGGACATGGATCTGTTGGAGTGGGTCCAGAGGAGGACCAGGAAGATCATTACAGGACTGGAGCACCTCTCCTGTGAAGACAGGCTGAGAGTTGTGGATGTTCAGCCTGGAGAAGAGAAGGCTCTGAGGATACCTTATAACAGCCTTCCAGTACCCAAAGGAAGCCTACAAGAAAGCTGGAGACATTTGACAAGGGCATGTAGTGATAGGATGAGGCGTAATGACTTCAAACTGTAACAGGGTAGATTTAGATAAGAGGTAAGGAAGAAATTCTTCACTGTTAGGGTGGTGTGACGCTGGAACAGGTTGCCCAGAGAAGATGTGGATGCCCCATCCCTGGAAGTGTACAAGGCCAGGTTAGCTGGGGCTTTGAGCAACCTGGGACATGTCCTTGCTCATGTTAAGGGTATGTGTGTGTCAAACTAAATGATCTTTAAGGTTCCTTCCAATTCCAAACCATTCTATGATGCTATGATTCTATGAACTAGCCACATGAATGTCACAACCGATGTAATTGTCATCCCTGAGCTCTAACAATGTATTACGGTGTGAAAAAAAAAATAGAAGAAAAGGTCTGAAGTTATTACTATAGCAGGCATGATTCCAAGTAGGTAGACATAAAATCTGACCTTTTTCTAGTTAGCTTGGTAGCAAAGGCTAAATAAAAACAGCAGCACAGGATATGGCATCTTGTCCTAGCAAGGATGCTCAGTACTGAAAGACAGCTGAAACCCTGGGCTGTAGCATACATGGCATGAATTAACTAGCACAAGGTTAGCTTGATTATGCCTACTCGTGCTACAAGAGCATACTAACTGTATGTAAATATATGTTTAGTTGCAAACCTATAAGAAAAAGCAGGACAGAACAGGTAAGTACCAAGTCTCATAAACATCCACTAAAACCCTGAAAAGACAAACAGAATATATGCATCATACTTCATCGACTGCTGCAAATATACTTCTGGCACACTTAAATCATAAGTATCATATCAAGTGTGCAAAAATGAAAACAGCCTTCTTAAAATGGTATATGGTTACAGACAGCAACGCTCCCAATAAAGGTGTAATAATCAATACATTTATATGCTTTTGTTGATTCAGAAATGCCATTGTACGTGTTTAGGAAAAGACAACCAGATTATGAATGAACTAACTCAACAGGCCAAAAAATTATATGCTTTATAAAACATGCACACATATAATTAATCATTTGTCCTACATTTAATTAGTTCAGTGGTATAGTAATAATGTGTAGTCAAAGACTGGAAAACTAATTATGAGGGAACTACTTTTTAAATTACTATTATTATTATTCAAGCCCTCACCTCTGCTTAGTTTCTTGTAAACTTGGCCTAGTGATACTTTTTTGCCATTCACCTGTGTTGCATAAACAGTATACAAGAAAGCACTGTACAATAAATGCTCAATAGCTCCTGGCCTCAAACAGCTTATTCGTCTAATTGTGTGCCCCTTGTGGATTTTTCATAATACTTTACAGATCCAATTTAAATACTTTTACAGATTCATCAAATACATTCTCTGAGGCACATTTATTCAGCTTACTTAAAAAACTTCTAATGAATTATCTCAATATGTAATTCTATATTTAGCATCATGATTTGAATTAAATATTATTGAACAAGGTGTTCATTATTGAATATGATTTATAATTAGACCAATAGTAACCTTTTCCATGATAACAATTTTATTCCCTTTTCTTAGAAACTTTATTTCCTACCTGTGTAAAGAGCTTCATCTGAAAATCTGCCTTCAGTGTAAGTGAGAAATTAAACTTTATCAGTCACAACTAATCAAAAGCTGGAACTAAAATATTAGATCTTTCCTTGAAAATGTATCCTCTCACTATTGTGTCGCCAATCAGCAGCACAAAGGTAGCTAATTTACTGCAAGTAATATAATGTCTGCTAATACTATGATGGGATCTAGATTTTCAAGGTGCCACATATTAATCTTGAGAATGATTGCTCTACTGATGTATTTATCAGCAGCTTTGAACAAAGAAATCAGTCCCTGGAAAGATTATGAAGAACACACTCGTGGAATCTGCTTCTAAATGCATGAAGGACAAGAAGACAATAGGGAACAGTCAACATGTATTTAACCATAGGCATGGTATACATCACCAGCTTGACTGCCTTCTATGATGAAATGACTGGCTATATGGATGGTAGGAGAGTCACATGTCATATGCTTCCACTTGAGTAAAAATTCTTACGCTGTGGCAAGACCATTCTCATCTGGTAGTTGAGGAAATATGAACTGGAGGAAGAGGCTAAGCTAAACTTTTCACAGTAACAATACAAAATAAAGGACAATAGCCACAGCACGTTGGAGATTCATAAAGAAAATGAGGAAAGCTTTCTTCTATGACATGACTCTTGACTAGGAGGGTGTCATAGTGCTGGAGGTTGTGGAATTTCCAACCCTTAAAGGTTTTATAAACTCATTTAGACAAAACCATAACTAATCTGACAAGTGCTGGCAACAGTCCCGCTCCCAGTATGAGGTTGGACAGAATGACCTGAATTGTGAGATCCCTTACAACCAACATTTCTAAGATACTTTGAAATAATTGAAAAAACAAAAAAATCAAACATAAATCACATGGACAATCTCCCCTTTCAAAATTTAGAATTCCAGAAATATATAGTGCAGCAATAGAAAAGCAATGTATGTTTTACATGGGGCTTTCATCCTTTTGGATAGGTTGATAACTTAAATACTATCAAAAGTATGTCATAGATCATAACCTTCAAACACATGCACACAAATACAAGCAATTTTCTTCACCACTCATACCAGATACCTCTCATTTGTACTACAGCAAAACAAACCCGAATAACAGATATAAGATGTGCACCGAAGAAACACAAACACCAGTAAACTATTTTCAACTGCACACAAACTCCTTCATCCTCATGTCCGACATATAAATTATGGTGCATCTTCCTTTTCTTGCAGCCAATGAAAAACATTTTTTTATATGTCCAACCCCCAGCACTCTACAGAAGAAATCAAGTAACCTTACTGCTATCTGTTTGAGTTCTGTTCAGTTACTCATAAAAGGTTATTGGCCCCAAACACTTTTAGGTCACCCGACAAATGCGAACCTAACTCACAAACTATGCTCCGTTTGCAGCAAGGTTTAGAAACTATTGTACCTTGTGCCTTGAAGTTACCCTCCAAAAGCTGCTATGCCTGGTGCAAACTGTGCCATTTGACTAACTTCTAGAGGATAGAAATGACAATTTTATTTCAGATGAATGAAAACATAATAATTAGTGGCCTAGTTTGAGCTTTATAATAAGGATGACACGACCCTCTCCCCTTCCCCCCAAACTACCCAGAACATGCCCCACCAGAATGGAACATCACTCACACTGGATATGACAAGGAAGTAAAAATATGTATTACCCATCACTTTCTCATTCCAAAACTGAATTTGTAAAATGAAATTATTACAGAAGAAGCACTGTATCTTTTTAAACGAACCTACAGCTCAAAATGAAACAGACTGGGAGCTACAGAGAATAACATCCTGTTTATCCTCTACACAGGAGTAGCACAAACACCACTAACATTCCATTATTATGCTGACGAGAGGCACAACAGCTACCTGCAAAAAGAAAATTCATTGCAGTGCCCTGCTGGTTATACCTTAGCCATATATTGGAGGCTGAACTTGCAGAAGGAATGTGATTAGTTTGTATTTAGATCATTTGCTGTAAGAATTTCTAGCAACATCAGAGATTTGAGAATTGCTAGTTTTTCATTATTTTAAAATTTAAATTATTTTTAGTTCTTAATCTAATGGAATACCTTAGTTGCAACTTTTTTTTTTTTAAAAAAAGCAAAGTTTAATGACATCAGGAAGATGTACCAGGTTTGTCTTGGGAATAAAAAAACAAACCCCGAAAAAAGCACAAGCAGAAAGGGTTCACAACCTAGATTTTGAGGTAAAAGATCCTTGCATTGCCCACACATGTAATCTGCATTACTCTTAAATTAGCTTTTTATTTAATACGTTTTACACACAAAATAGATTTGGTTTTAGATACCTCATTCCAGAGCTTGATTCATAATTTATTCACTGAAACTTTACCACACCACTTCAGAAACAGTCACATGGACACCCATTTTAAGTTCTTCAAAACTTCATTTCATTTTAATATTGACATTTATGAAGAGGAAAAATATTTGTGTTCCAATTTTGAGTTACGCATGATCTTATACAACGTCCATTCCAAAATCTTGTTGCCTTAACTGCAAACAATTGCTCCTTTTCTAAGTTATGTATTGCTATATGTCCAAAAGCTGTATTTTATGCTTTTTAAGATACGAAAGATTAATGGGGGGGATAAAAGTCACAAAGTCACAGTCATTTTAGTCATAGTCCATGCATGGCAAAACTAGAGAGTCGCAGCAAGATTCTGAAACTAGAAACTACAGGTCTTGTGTGCCATACTGCTAAAAAAAGCTCATCTCTCCTGGAGACTGAGATCCTGGGCTGAACCTCAAGGAAATTTGACAGAAATGTTCCAACGAAAGAGAAGAGAGCAGAAAGGGAATGTGGAATCTCTGATACAGATAAGAATAATCTAATTCCAATAAACAGGTTTTCTGTTTGTTTGCTTGGGGTTTTTTATACAAAGATTATCAGCAAAAACAAAGACTACACGCGCCTCAGTACCAGTCCAGATTACATCACAATCTTAGCTCAAAGTGCACAGTGCAGAACAGAGTATTTATAAATGATTTTATAATAGCTGCTGTTATAAAACATAATTAGTGAATCTTCTTAGTTTTCAGTTTGGAATAAGCTTCTGTCTATAACTATTATGGCAAATCAGTAGGAAGAATAATCATATGAATAATGAAGTCATAATTAAATTTTCTGCTAAACCTACAAAATTGAATTTACAGGTAAAATTAGTGATAGCTCTACATAACCCTTTTTGCATTTTAGCAATGCTGTCATATTGTGTTAGACTCTGTGAAAGCAGATTATGGTACCATGTCCAACTGTACAAACTTAACCTTTACAGAAACAGTTTCCCCATAAAGAAAATTAATAAACAAGTTTTCATCTGTTGAAGAAATAAAAAATTATACAGACCACTGAATGGATAATTCTGTACAGGTGAGAATTATTAATAAAAAATAAGCTTTTTATAATCATCCCAGTTCTTCCTCTGTATTTGACAGCTGTCCATTTTTCATTTACTCTCCTCTGCACCATAAGCCCTGCACATTTTAAACACTATTGTAGAGAAATACTATGCAAAAGCATTAACCACTATTACTCATAACTGAATCCTAGTAACATGAGCTGCAACATGATGCTTTAAATTAACACACTTCACTCTTAAGATAAAAATAATTATAAATTTCCCTTAAAACTGTGACTATGCAACATTACACAGTGAAATTCTAAAACTGAACTCCACGGAGGACACTACATTGATAGAAACCAAAATGTTCTGTGTTCTTAAACATCTACTAACCTTCTAACGAGCCCAAGCAAAAGCTTAGAATCAGGCACTTGAGTTCACAAACACTCATTTACTTCAGCAATTTCCCACTAATAACTAAGTTTGAAAATGAGTCAAACAAAAATGGAAAGCTGAACAATTAAGATTCTCCCCATAAGCCCATCTCTATCATTTTATTAAAGGCAACTGGGAAAACCATACCGAATAACTAATTCAAAATTATATTTGTAGAAAACAAATTAATGTAATAATTTTCTTTCTGAAATTAATTTAAATCTCTGTGGATGCTCCAGCAGATTTACTCTTTACTATGCATACAGAAAGTTATGAAAAGCCTTACTATGCTGCTTTAGGCACAGATTCATTGCCTCATTGGTGACTGTAATGGCTATTCCATCCAGCAGGCTTGCTTTAGAGCAAATACATTTTTGCTTCTACCTTTATATCAGAAATTCTGAAAATTGCTCTGCTGTCTCTCTAGACTATAAAATGAGATAATTTCTAAGACTAATTAACAAGGATGAGTAAATCTTATATGAAGTTCCAGTTTGTGTTTTTTACAAAGCTTTTTCCAAGCTCGTCCAATCAATTGGCTAGCTCCTTTCATTCTCTACTTTATCCTATGTATTCCAGGATTAAATTTTTCCAACTATTTCTAAGATGTAAAAGAAGATATATTAGTCTTAGCAATAAATAAACCAAGCTGGGAAAGATACTATCCAATATAAAGAACTATTTACTCAAAGTAGCGTCCAACTCAGCTCTGTATCTACTTCTACCTTACTTGAAGGCAGTGGTCAGGGTGCTTATTTCTGCTTATGTGTGTTCCCTATCTATGAATAGGATTTTGTTTGTTTGCTTTTTTAAATCAAGCTTCTGATTTAACATTTGTTAGCATAAAATTGAACGTTATAGATACTTGTAGGCATGAAGTTATTTCTCAGCTATGTTTTTCCAAAATTTCTTAGTGAAAGGTCTCTGCATTATGTAAATTGCTTTGAAGGAACTTAAATCCTTTTCTGCTAGCAAAAATATATTAACTAAGACTTTTATAGATAACAGAATTCACTTGCTTTATGAAATTCTCTCTCTGAAGCAAAATATAGAACTTAGAAAGTATTTTCTTACAACGCTTAAGCGAGGAAATATATTTTTTTCTCTAGGTATTCTTCTGAGTTCTGCATGGCCAATTATAATGGAACCGTAGAGTATTTGGTGCTTTACAAGAACAAGCAGTATTCTATATACATTATTCTATATGCACCCATGTATCAGTAATACATATTCAATTTATTTAATCAAGGCAACACTGACAGCAGTTGAACTTCTAAATTTGTTTCAAGTGTGTCTTGAACATGTATCTCTAGATCCTTCAAAAAACCACACCTAAGCAATGTTACAAAACTCACTCTTCCACATGACCTACTGCATCTCATTCTATGTCTTTCAAAGCCTGTCACCCACCTGTCAAAGGGAATGAGATATTAAGAACAACTCTTCTTGGGATGGAAAAAGATGCAGATAATACAACACCAAGAATCATCCAGTGTTATACAAGAAGCAAAAGTATATGCTTCAAGAGACTCATGTTTTGAAAAAAAATGATGGACTCATCTGCCAACATTCAGATTTCTATGGGTAAATACTATTTATTGGTGTAAACACAAGTATTTAGCAATTCCTCTTGAATTCTGAGGTACTGTACTACAACCATCTGAAGAGAAACATTCATCTTTCTTCACAAGACTGAGGACTGATCTTGAACAAAGAAAAAGAACTTCCCAAGTCATTAATGTATTAAAATTACCACAATGAAATTACGTATTAATCTGACATAAAACAGCCAGCATGGATGACAGGTGCTGATGATCTATCATTAAACTGAATCTTATAAACATGTCAGAATTTTAAAATGGGTCTAAATCTAAACTACTGTCTCAAATTATAGGCTCAAATTGAACAGTCAAATGCAACGTGGAAATAAATCAGTGGTTATATGATTAATCTGAACACTTACAATTCTGCTCATATTTCAGCTAATCCATAAAGTTTGTTTCAAGTTGGCTTAAAGGTGATAAAGTCAGATTCTTTTGTTAATATTAACAGTAGCTGGTTTTTAAATTATTTAAACCAAGCCTACATGCTGATCTTCATACAGATGGAAAGAGTGATAATAGAAAAATAGAAGGTTCAAATAAAAAATAATCACCCTTTGAAGGTGAAGAGCTGTCTCTGAGCTGTGTGAGGCTTACTTCAGCTTGTAAGCATTAGAATGTTGATAAAGGTGAAAAACAATAATGAGACCCAAAATGTCCCCTCTGAGATTCTTCTATTCCTTAGACTCCTGTGGGTATCTAAGAAATCATATTTCTGACAGTAATAACTTTTTTTACTGCTAAATATGAAATACACCAATTTGCAATGTTTTTAATTATTAGGTGCTTATTAACATTGGATAAGAAGTGTATAATAAAGGCAGAAGACAGTTAAACTTTACAAACACTTTGCAAATGAAGCCTAACTCCAACCTACTTTTATTCAGGTCAATATCCATTTGTCTGCAAGCTTGTTTGATTGTGGGGATGCTTTTTTTTTTTTATCCTTTCCCCACGGAAAATACTAAGCCTACCTCATGAATCAGGACTACTCATATTAATTTCTTCTGCCATTAAACTGATTACCTTGTGCTACTTTATTAGGCAATAATTCAGAAAACTATTCCATATCTTCTTTCCCCCCCATTCTTAGACTTCAATAAATGGAATAATTTTGACTAAAATATCTTGAGTGTTCTCAGATAGACACCCATTAGTACAATTGTGTGGATTAATCTACGCAGAGAATAAAAAAGGAAATAAATTAACAAGATAAAAATAGCAAAAGTATCGATATATTAAAAAACATTTGCTAGCTGTCTTTTCACACTGGAATGATTTAGACATGGGAAAAATCAAGAGTGCAGATACAGACTTCAACATACTGATGCTAACTCATGACTTGTAGAAGCGCTGCATTTGATCAATGTCACGGATTATTTGGGTTCAAAATGTTGAGTAATAACATAATGAATAACCACAGATTTTCCTCATATCTCCGATATGTTAAGCTAGGACTGTATGTACTTTCCTTTCTGTATTGCACTGTATGCTCCTTTCCTTGCTATGTATCTCAGTGATGCTGCAACTGATGTCTCAGACAGTGAAAATGTTCTTTTAACCATGCCTAACACAAACTGCTTTGCATAACTTTACAATGGACTTTAAACAGTCTGTTACAGTCTGACATTTGAAAGAATGATTAATTTTGCACAGAAAAATTAAGAAGATTAAAATACAAGATTTAGCCAATTTATATGAGATTTTCCTGAGATAATCATAATTCATATCCACTCAGATTTCTGGGATTTTATATAAAATGCATTCAGGCACTCAACAGGCAATTCTATTTGCCTCCATGTGCAACATTAGAAGATTCTCATTGAGTTAATCCACCGACATTTTCTTTTTTTCTGCTTTCTACTGGGAGTAGCCTCTGGTTTTCTGCTCACCCTCTCCAAGTCCAGTGGAGAGGGACCCAGAAGATGAGATGGCTGGAGTGCCACATAAAAGGAGCGGCTGGGAGAACTGCATCTGTTTTGCCTTAGGGAACAAAAGCTAAGGGGGAATCTTATTTTGTCTTGAACTGCCTAACAGGATGGTATTAAAAAACCCCCAACCAACCAACCAACAAACAACAAAAAAAAGCCACAAGGAAACAAACAACTAACCAAAACCCAACAATAAAAACCCCACAAAACTCACAGTGAAGTGCACTGTGCAAAGGGCATATAGACCTCAGTTACAGAATCTGGGGTTTTCTCCAGAGGACAGCTGTAAGTAATTCATTTTAACTTGGTACCAAGTAGTATGCACTGTGGTCAGGTTTTGTGTCTGTAAGGGTACACTGCTAATTCCTTAACAGACCTCAAACAGAGAAAAAGCATGTGCAATGCCCTCACTTCATATGCCATTCCTCTATGAATTTTCTCTATGAAATGGGCAAAGGCAGAAGAAAAGAGAACTGTATTTCTTTTCTACCTTAATGTCAAATAAAGGTAAACAAAAAACTATAGCTGTTACCTTTTTAAACAGAAAAAGTTTAACCCAGCACTCCTACTATATCAGCTGTTATACCGAGACTTTTCTTTATGTCCTTTCAGCTATTTCTACATACTTCCTCAAAGACTGGATTTATATAGTGCTAGCGCACACAGACTTCACAATATGAAATCAAGTCCGTAAGCAATAGCAGAAGAATAAAGATTTTTGGTTCAGAAACCTTAAAGCCTAAACAGAGGACAGTAAATTGCCTTTGCTTTTCTATCACTAATCTCATTTCTTCTGGGAAAAAATATCCAGTGCACTTTCAGGTCAATCCCTAAGCAGACAATTCTTGTTGGTAGGAACAGAGAAAAATACACCTTATTTACCTCTTCCCCAGCACACGCTAGGAGAGAGCTTGATGCTCTGCCCCAGAAACCAAAAGGCTTCAATAGTGCTTTCAATGCATAAGCTTGATATTATGAAGTTGTATGTATGAGCTTAATTTTTGCACATGACAATCCACAGTAAGGTCAGAAGGACTTCTCTAACTAGCAAATCAATGCTCTGCCTGCACAGCTGGATATCATATGCTTCTCCTTACTTTGGTATTCTTCACCAGCTCTAAGACCTATTAAATTCAAATTTCTTGAAAATGCCACAGAAGAAAGCGAAAGTATCTATGTCACATAAAAAGAGAAATTATAATAATATTGCCTTCTGAAATCTGTCCCAGTAAGATCGGGTTCACTTAACATCCAGATTTACTGTTACCTTTCACAGATTGCAATGTTTAGTAGGGAAACAAGTAATTATTTGGGTTTCAGAGCTTTAATGCCACACAAACTACCAGCAAACTGAACCTTTGCTATTTAGCCATAAAAAACAAGATTACTAGACATTGGAAATTGCTATAAATTGAAGTAAGCATATTTCTTGTGTTGATAAAATCTTTTAGTAGGAATGCAATATTCTTCATATTATTAGACTTGGCACTGTATGCATTAATTTTTGCAGAGTATTTTTCACTCCTATCATAGTTTTCAAAAGAGCAGAACAGACTTAATCACTTAACTAAAATGCAACAATGCGTTCAGAAAGCATTTAGAATATTTTATCAGAGAAAAAGATAATAAATATTATATTATGTGTGACAGATTCTTCAGGGATGAAGCTGTGTATTAAAGAAAGATGTCTTTCTTATGTGTTATGTATGAACAGAACACAAAATTTTTTAACCTTCAAGGATTAGATGCTCCAAAAAAATGTTCTTGTTTTACAGTGCACGTCACAGGGAATAAAAGACAGCCAGGCAGTTAACCAATTGGAATTTGCAATTCAGCAGAACACTGTTTCAGTTCATACAAGATCTGATTTTCCGTTTTTGAATGACAGATTTACAACAGTTTCCTAGGTCCTGAATTGATGTCTGAAGCCCTCTTTTGTGAACAGCCAACTCTACTACATGTATGTGAACAGATGAATCCATCTGAACACGTGCTTTATGCTGTTGATTAGACTTGTGTACAGAAGACTTCCTCATCTCACATAAACCCCCCTGTATACCTATTACTGACAGCTGAAATAGCTCACAAAGGTTTTGTAAATTTTTAATTAAGGTAAATGAACAGACTTATATAACAGTTCATTTCAGTGTGTCAGAATTCTGCAGTTAAGCAGTGTGACTTGTACAATCTATGCATGTTTAGCTCAGCCTACACAAAGCAGTGTCTCAGTACCTAACTTGGTGGACACTGTTGGAAGGTGAAGGAACTTGCTGCACATGGTGACGTTACAGGAAAATACTACTCAAGTACAAAGTTCAGAATACCTTAAAATACACAGGTCTAAGATTATTACATACTAAAATATTAATGGAACCTACTGATAAGTATTTCACATCATTTTCAACCAGAAAGGGTTTCCTGCTGAGAAAGATGTGAGATCACTTTATGATTGCAGACCACTGCATGGACTGTATGCACAACTTCATGGACCACTCCTACTCCCAAAGTAACCAGAACTACTCTTTAATGATACAAATTAAATATATTATACTTACAAGACACATGAATCATGTTGGTTAAGGGTATCAACCTAAGATCAGAAGAAAAGTCTTACCTAAATACCTTGATAGTTTACACAGACTTCAGAACATTTTGGGTTTTTTTTTTTTGCCCTGAGATTCATTTGGAGGTAGGAAGCATTGTTTCCTTCAAAATGAAATAAGTATATAAGAATTCTCTACACATAACTTAGGAAGCAAAGAAGTGAAAATGTTAAGAAACTGGTAAGGAAAGCAGCTATTACTAAAGATAAAAGCCTACAGGTTATGCTGTAATGGCCTAGATGAAGTCTAAATAAAATGCCTGTTTTAGAAATAATAGCTTGTAGGACTTGCATTTTGGAATCCAAAGTGCAAATCATCAATCAGTTTATGATGGTATGTGGCAAATTCCACCCACTTACATGAAGGAAGAGATATTCAACTCTAACTGGACAAATGAACTTGAAATAAAACAGATCCTGTAAACAACGCCGTGTCTGGCACTTGCTCTGTTCGAACACTGACAATAAGCTCCAAGCATAGTGAAAAGTGCATTTCAGCCACGAGGGAGAGCGGGAACACTTTGTGTGAGGAAGGTTCAGAAGGGTCACGAGATGGAATCCTCAGCCTCCGGTGCTTGGAACAGACAATCAAAAATCTAATATTCCCTTCTCCCTCTCAGCAGCCGAACCACTTTGTGAAGAAGTCTGAAACTTAGCATAGGGGAAATTAAACACTGGTGCTCATCTAGATTTCTTTTTAATGTTTTTCAGACAAGAGAGGAGAGCGAGGTAGGAGCCAAAAGGTGCAAAATGGTAGCCATGACATTAAGCAGGCTTGAGAGCAAGTAATTGCTTTTCCACTTTTTGTTTTGTGTTTGTTTTTAATATAGTTTACTGGTTTAGACACAATCAGGATTACAGTCTATAAGGCAACCGATATATCAGACAAGTAATGCAGTATTTATAAAATGTGACATCAATTAAAAACGAAAATATTTAGGAAAACTATGAAGGATATAATAAAATTGTTAAAAACAAGTAAAGAATAATGAAAAAGCTAGATTAACTTTGCTCTCAGTTAAAAATCAGTAATGTGCAATGTATCCCTTTCCTTATTCTACTACAAAAATAACGCATTATAGAGAATTCCTGATTAAATTTTTCAGAAAATTTAATATGATTTGTGAATTTCTATTAGATTTGGTGAGTCTCATTACAGGATGACAAATGACAATACAAAACAATGTATAGAAGAAAAAAACCAAATCACACTAGCTGTAAACATAAAATAAAGGTGATTTTTATAGTACCAAAATACACTGTGGTTGGGAATGTACACATACAAAAAAAGAATACTAATTATCAAATATTAAGGAAATGAAAGAAAGAGGAAATGAAAGGCCATAGCTCAACACTTTAAAAGCTCCACACTGCCAAACATGTCTGGAAGCTAAAGATGCCTAACAGTTAACATGCTCAATTACCTACTAAAAATATTAACTGTATCAAAAGCTGAGGGAAAAAAGACACTGAATTTAAACTTTATTGTATAACTTTATATAGGAAAGCATAAAATAGCCTACCAAGTTTATCTATTGCTTTTGCTATTGAAATATATTTATCACTGGTGAAATGGAAAGATATTATTATTTTTCTGTTCGCTTTTTTGGTTTGTGTTTCCCCTTGAATTCAGTGATGTTTAACCTCTCCTTCTACGGTGCTAGCCTTCCAGAGAAAAACTTCAACTGTAATAACAGCCAGTGAACCTAATTACAGTACAGGTAGAAGTCAAAGCGAGGTTACAATTTGATTAACTACAGTTAGGTTTACCCTTAGAACTGAAACCAAAATTTAACTTTCCATTCTCTTGACCTGCCAGAGAATACTGTAACAACTTTAGTCATTTAAATATGTCTCTGCAGGTGGGGTTTTTTTTCTTACAAATGTCATCACCAAATGACAGGCCTATACTGAAACAGAAAACTGGAGCAGAAGGGATTATAAGAGGTCAATCTGGCAACCTGCATCCCTTCTCAAGGCAGATACTATCTAACTAGAAGGCAGGTTACTATCTAACCTTTCCAAAAACACCTTGTTTCCCAAACAGTTTTGCACTTGCCTTACCTTGGTTTTATCTAAACTACCATCTCCTGGCTTGCTTACAGGAATCTCATCTGAGACACTATCAACTGCTATAGTAAATTTAAGATATGGGACATCCACCATGACGTTTCGATTCAGGAAGCCCATTATTCTGTAACAAATTCAACATCAATTAGTTTAGTATGAATTATTCTTGATAAAGGTACTCTGGCTGTTATTCATGTGTCTGTTTTCTAACAACGTACAACAGTTGAGGTTTTTTTACCCAATTATTTATTTTGTTAGAACTGACTGATTTGCAATTGAATTTTTCTCACTTGTAATATCTTCTATTCTGTTACTTTCAGAAAAACTATCCATATTCTCTAAATTATGGGCAAGTAACACTTCCTTCACATATATTAGCTTTTAATTTAATTTACACTTTTTTTTTTTTACACTTAATTTTACATATTTTAATTTACACTTCAAAGTTTACCTACTGTGGTCCTTAATGCTGAAAATAAACTGTGATTCTCATGAAAGGATATGATCGTATTTCATACTGAGATCTCTTCTGGAGTTGTTTTTACATCCTTTCTGTTTACTCTGTCTTAGCAGGGAATCCACTATTAGCAACATATATGAGATCAATTATATGATTTCTTACACACTCAAGGTTACAGTTTGCACCGTACAACCCCACGCACAATTTACTGGGAATGAAACAAAATCCTTTGCCTGCAGACTTTGTAATTGGCAGAAGAAAATTCAGCTTCTTTCTGGGCATATCAGTGATAAAGGCAAAATATATTTTCTTTTTCCAGGCAGCAGAAATGAAGATTTAACGTATATTAAGCATTATAAATGTAAACCCAGAGAGTGATGTCAATTCAAGTCATTATCCAGTAAAAGAAGTGGGCTCTTTAAAAACATGCTGTAAAATGAACTGAATTGAAACCTGAGCTTTTCCCCTGGTACATCTGCATGCGTCCACTGCAGCCAGCACTGATGCTGTGCTGTAAGCATACCCAATACCATTAAAACAATCGAAAATACAATTCTTACTACAGCTGCTCTGGTACACAAGCAAACTGTTATTCAAAAGGCCATCTCAGTAGATTTTTCCCCTTATATTTCACTCCTCTACACCAGCACTAGATCTATCCCAAGTTCAGGAATCTCAAGCAATAAAAACGATTCCTTCCCTGCTTCTTTTTGCCTTTCTTTATCGTTTTCTTCCTTCTTTTTTTGACTCACTGATTGGGTTAACATGGCTGTAGTGTGAGTGTAAGAAGAGCAGGAATCCAGAGGCAGGAGTGGAATGGCCATGTAACACCTTTCAGGGGCTGCTCACAATTCAGTCAGCTTCAGGCTATGCCAGTTGTTCAGTCTGCACTTTCAAGTTCAAGTCAGCAATGCAATTAACCATAGACTCAAGATGGGTTAACTATCCAAATATGTGCTGTTTCTTAGCTGGATTTTGCAGCTTACGATGAATTCTGTAATTCTGTAGCTGGCAAATGCCTGTAAATAATTTTTCATTAACTACATTGTCATTTCAATAATGAGTTCACCATGGTTATAGCAACGTGCGGATACTTTTAGCCCTACATATTGCAGCTTGCAGTAAAGTACAGAGGGATTTTTTTCGTTGTTTTGGCTTTTGATGTCCTTTATTTTGGATATTTACAATATCTTTATTTTAATATTGGTTTGCTCAGTTTAAAAAAAAATAATAGAAAAATCCAATACCGTGCTCCGGGTACTAATGTCTGCATTTTGCTCAGTGATGTAGGTAAACAAAATATTTACCTACTGCCCCTATATTATTAT
>WTSP01012465.1:0-17748 GCA_025331215.1 Actenoides lindsayi | reverse complement strand
ATTATTACCTACTCCTCTATATATTCAGGTGGTATTAAACCAAATATGTTACTCCAAATTGCTATTATTGTCTTGATAACAAATGCTTTCACCGATTTATACTCATGCTCAGCACCTGAAATACTTTTAAGTTCAAGATCAACCCTCTAATCACTGAAAAAAAATCTTCAGATCTGCTGATACATGCAGTACTATTGCTCTTCCTAAGTCAATGCCTGGCACAACACCGTTTCCTTCAAAGCAGGCCCTGAAGGGGAATGATGGAAAAACAAACAAGGTGTTTGCTCAAGGCACCAAAGTTTGGGAATTTTGAAGAGTGTTTGTTTTATTCAACCAGCTACAGCTCTCTTTGCTGTGTTCCAGGATGCCTCAAGATTTCACACTTTGAAGCTGCATCATGGTACCATGACATGGGCAGGAAGCGGGACGCCTCAGGGTAGCCTGGAAGCACAGCAAAGGCAGTCATGGATAAATGAACAGAACAAACACAAACTAATAGCAAGTGAGTGGTTGGCTGAAGAGAGCAAGGTGATCCTTACTGGTATCAGAGAAAAAACTTGCATGGATAGGGCAGAATTTGGACTTGCCTGCAGAAATGTCTAATCTAAGGCCAACCTGAGCCTGACTGCTGCAACATTTCACTTTCTAAGTACAGAGCTTAAATCTATTTATCTCTCAATCAGCCACTGAACACTGAATTTTTCTATTCCCCCTTAAGGCACCTTTATCTGCAACAGACTGCTCTTAAAATCGAGCTTGTGCTAAAACTTGTTTCATTCAATTCACTAAATTTGGCTAGTGGAATCCTAGACTATTCCTGAGTGGGCTGTTCAAGCAGCCTCCTGCAAGCACCACTCACATGACTGGTTGCCTTTCTCTTGAAAGCCAAACCACTGTCCAGCAGTTGTACAATCTCTTCTCATACTCACATAATTCTGGGCTACAGACCCACAAGTCCATGTCCCAGTACGGAGAAGGTCAAGCCTACCTATTTCTCTGTAGCTTAGTTTTCCACACAAAACCCGATTATATTTTTAGCAACAGTGAAGGATTATAATGTCAGAATGTCTAAAGACTTTACACCAATCAGAGAAACTATGATCACTGAAATTAACTCATTTAAAGGCAGTCTAATAGATGGCAGTATTGATAGAATTAATGAATTGTGCTGCTCTAGGGTTTAATACAGTATATCAAATAATTGGTTGGTAAGTTTTCTTGCTCTAGTACTGATCTAGGACTAGTGTGAGCTAACAGTAAAGAGCCTTTGCAAACACTAATGTAAAACTACTACCAGCCAGCAAAGCAGAGGCTACAGCAGGTATGCATGGTAAGAAAAGAGATCAGAGGAAATATCTTGCATGACAGAAGAGTCCCAAGGTACCATCATATAGCTGATATTCACTGCCTGTTGGGTGAGTTTGTATCATTTATGGAGCATCTTGGTCTCCACTGTAGTTCTGACACTCCAATTGGACCAGGGGAGCAGAGCCTCCCCCTGAAGAAACCCTCTGGTATATTGGAGATATTTGAAGCTGTTGCTGATGGCATACACTAAATGCGGTATCTTGTGATTTGAGATGCAATTCAAGCAGTTATTGACTTCTACTGATTTTTCAAGAGAAAAGCAGCCTATGAGATTCCTCACATAGATTTTGCCCAGGGGACAGCAGAGTACAGGAGACAGGCAAAGTCCATATCCCCAGATCTTCAGGTAGCTCAGGAAAAGAGCTAGTTCTCTATAGGGACTGTGACATGCAGGTCACCTGCGGAAAATAGAGGCTTTGCCCAGAGTTCTAGTAACTCTGAGTAGCGACTACATCTTGTCATAAGCACAGAAAAGGAACTAAGAAAGTCTGTTGCCATTCAGGCTCCAGCATCACAGACGGCATGGGTGGGAATGTAAACTGTAAAAATGCAAAGACACAAAAAAAAGAGTTAATTCTTCTTACTGCAAGAAGACTCCAAATAGAGGAAAAGAAGCAGAGGAGAAAACTAAACAGATGGGGACAAAAACGATGTAAAGAGAATGTTTTGGAATTTGATATTTTTAAATTGGGTGCTACCATTTTTTATAGATACGGCTGTATTAATTTATAAATTCGGAAGACTGCATGAAGAAGTCATTCTGAAGGTGTGTAACTCATTTAGGATGGGACAGAGGACAGAAATGAGTCAGAGCTGCAAGTGAGGGGAACAGAAAAGGAAAGACAATTGTGGTACAAGGAGGGTTTGAAGTAAGGCTGAGACAAAGGCCACAACACTGATGGAGCTGTCCAAACAGGATCTCTCAAATTCTTTATCCTTGAATTGGAATAATTGAAATTAAGGTTTAAAACATCTGTACAGAAAGTGTGGAACCATAAATGGCAACCTGAAGCCATATTCTACAGAATACAGAATCTCCAAGAGAGTCGGTACTTAGTTTTGTATATGATACTTCATCACTTAGTGGCATTCATAGTTATTACACACACTGGAAAACTAAATACAGCAAACGTAAACATAGACACAAATATATGCAAAGACGGGAAGGGTAGGATAAAGTGCTGAAAGACAAAACTGTTTACCAAGAAGGCATGTTAACTCCATGTGAAAATGCATTTGGAGAAACAATATATATACAAGCCCTTTTCAGATACCACAAGGACAACAGTCACATTTAAGATAGTTATTTCTACATCTATACCAACTTCATCCAACATTCCTTGGAGAAAAACTCTGTTCCTGCCACAAACATAAGTATAAATACAGTAAGAGAGGTCATATTACTAGGTAAGATATACAAGTAGTTAGACCAAAATTATAATTTTTTACAAGATTATGAAAACAATGCCAAGTTGTGTATATCTCTATAGTTGCAGACATTTTAGACCCCTGCAGACTCACATATTTATAAGTATGTCAGGTTTTTCTATGCAGATCACACCCATTTTATGTTTGGTTAGCTGTGAGCTCTTCTAGGCTGGAACTTTGCCTTCCCATTTGCTTGCAAAGAGCAAAGCATACTGTTTGTAGAACGTCAATTACTAATATTAATTAGTAATTGAACTTTCTCTTTCAGTAATTGACATCTTGAGATGAAACACAACATGTTTTGGCCAAGAATACGTACAGATAACAAAAGAAAATCTGCTGCACTAGCTGGAAATAACCAGTGCAGTTATCAGAAATTAATAAGCATTGATTATGGACTACTAATTCAGGGGTTTGGGTGTTTGTTTGCTTAAGAAAAACAATGCTGTGATCAACCACACTCCAGAAAGTTACAGAAGAAAATTTTCGGGCTAGTAATACTGAAACAACAACAAAAGTCTGCTCAAAACATAGGTTTAAAAACAAAAATAAAACCAAACCCAAACCACAACAACATGTAAGATGATTCTTCTCAGTTTACAATAAAAAAAAGAGAAAATAATTTTTATTATTTTTTGTGTGTTGCTGTCTGCAAGGAGCAGAATAGATGTCAAATGCTAATGCTCACAAAGGCAAGTGCTAGAAAAGAAAGTCTAGGTACTGAAGAATCTAGAGTTTTCCCCCAAATCTGCAGAAATGAAGCAGGTGCTCTCTACACAGCTCTGTGTTCTCTGTCACATGTAGGACACTGGATACCAAGTGCATTTACATCACTAAACATGGCAAAACATCACTGCTCAGATGAAATCAAGGCCTATGTACTAAGTGCAGTACAATGGTAACTCAGCAACTGATTTCACTACTTGCTGAGAGTTTCTTCATGTTTTTTGCCTGGAGGGATTTGACCCCCAATATCTCTTAGAACACAGTATTATTCACAGCAGCAGAATAAGGAAAAAACCAATCAACAGAAAACACCTTCATCTGCTGGGAACTTCTCAAGCCCATACAAATCTCCCAAGGTGGAAACGCCACAATTTTATTTTCTTCTTTCAAACCTATTCTAGATTTAAGTGCTGTCATGGTGTTAAGGGGGCTTATTAGCTACTATAGAGGTGAAAGCAATTTATTCCACATATTTGTTATGATTATACTTTAAATGAAACTGTCCCCTTAGACTGAAGAAGTAGTAACTATATTCCTGTATAAAGGAATTTATTATTTAAAGACCAATTTGCTTTTTTTACCCTCTGAAGTTGAGATCTCTCCCTGGTTATTTACTGTTTCATTGTCAATAAGGAAAGGAACAAACAGAAAACAGACAGAAAGCTTGTGATCTCATGAATTGATGAAGATATAAGGTTTCTAAGAAAAATATAATTATTTTCAATGTAACGGTCTCAGAAATCCAAAGCTTTTAAAAACCCATTTAATTCCATTTTCTCCTCATCAGCTTTGAAAAAACAATACAGCACATACAGCTCCTTGATACATCTTTTCCTCTAGCAACTTCATAATAAGAAAACTATCAAATATATGTATGTACACACATACATATATTTAATCTTTAATTGAATTCACCTAATGAGTTGGAAGAGCTATGTGAACAATTTGTCTAAATCACTTGGGTTAGGAAGCCACAAATTCTGACGTAAGTGGAAAGTATTGTCAGAAATACTTCATAAACAAAGCGTATTTAGCTAAATACAGCACTTTTACATTTTAAACTCCAAGTACTTCAGTGAGCAGTTGAAAGTAATTTCTTTTTACAATTGAAACTGTACATGACTGCTTTGCTAAGAGAGTCCAATGGGTTCCTGACCTTTTAACCACCCCAACACCCAAGTATCATCAGCTAACAAGACTACTCTGATAGCCACTCAACCAATGCTCTTAAAAGACTATGTTAGGTATGATGCCATTACAAAGTACAACACTTCTCTGAAGCCAACAGATGAATTTGTCAGCTTCACTAAATCTTTGTTAAAACTGGTAGACCATTTACCGATATGAACCCCAGGCACTTCCACTCACAGGCTGCTTCTTTAGTCTCACGGATTTCTAAAGCAGCTATAAAAGTCTTGGGACCTCTCGTAACAGCCAAAGTTTTAAACTGCTGGACACGATTAGCTGGGAGGGATGTTTGCTTCAAGACCCAAGGGAAGTCTCAGGCGAGACTTTGCAAGGACTTCTAGAATTGTTTCAAAGTAACAAAACCAGTTGGTGTCTAATAGCATGCATGTATGAAAGACAAAATATGCTTGCTGTTTATATTATGCATATGGGAGTTCTGTTTGTTATCCAGCATCCAAATGCATCTCACAAATTCCTGTCACTGTAGAACTCCCCGTAAAGGGAAGAATCATTAATAAGCTGGTTTGCTCAGCGTGTTAGCAGGAAGGAAAAAACGCAACATCCGTCAGAAGAAACCCTCACAACTCTTGCTCACCATTTGATACAAGCAATCATAAAACATTTGCAGCGCTGATGATGCCTCTTTCAGGAACGACCAGCTCCACCATGGCACTATAGAAGACAGGGCAATGATGAGATTTTTTTTACTACCTCTGATTGTATCTCTGGTGCTGCCCCCAGTCTCTGCTTCCCTCCTGCCTGCTTTTCCTTTTGAAACCAGCATCAGGTTTATATCCTGAGCTGTTCTATCTTCACATACCGATTAGCAGGACTGCAGCAATGATTTTTGCAAAGAGGTCATAACCTTACTACATTTGGTAGGGATGACTTCCTCCTGGCACACAAGACACAGCCAAGTCACCTAGTTTTCCCAGTATGCTCATACACATGCACTTAGGCTCTTGTGAAGGTGGGATAAATGGAAAAAAAATAATCAAAACACACAAAAAACCAACCAACAAAACCTGTAGAAAACAATCATTTATACCCAGTTTTCTTGTTTCATCAAAACATGATTATATTTTTAAAAGAGAAACTTTAAGAAAGAGAAGAAAAGAGTAAGAAAAAGCTTCAGTTTGTATACAGGATTAAGTGCACAGTCAACAAGTAAGAAAGAAGATTGTGAAACATCTGATGAAACAAACCCAGAAAGAACTATATTCTTAAAAGTAAACAATACTCTAAAATTTGAAATGATCTTCCTGTGAATAAAGATAGCCTTTAACTACAGAAGAATGGTGGTGCAGTTAAGGGAAGGAAGTATAAAGCAAGTACCATCCTTTAATGAAGGACCAAACAGAGGACAACAACAATTTCATTAAGCTCTAAGTTGACATTTGACCTTTCTTCACACACATTACAGATTGCAATTTCAGAAATATAAACCAAAGTATTTTATAGATTAAATATTGTAAAACAATGCTGATTTTCTTGGCAGGTTCTGAATTACTGTTAGCAATCAGTTTTGTTAACAATTTTGAATTCCTTTATCATAGAATGCATTGGGTTGGAAGGGACCTCTAAAGTCATCTAGTCCAAACCTCTGCATTAAGCAGGGCCTTCTTTAATGAGATCAAGTTGTTCAGAGCCCCATCAAGCCTGACCTTGATGTCCCTCTGGGCAACCTGTTCCAGTGTCCAGCACTCTCATAGTAAAGAATTTTTTCCTAATGTCCAATAACAAGATAACTGATGGACTAACAGGTGACCTTTTTAGTGGCAAAATATTACTTAAGCTGACTATTAAGATAGAAGGGTAAAGACTAAGTTTACATAAGAAATCGCTATGAAAATATAGTGGAGATATTTGCTTTTTCTCTTTAAAGAACCAAGGTGTAACCAAAATGTCTTACGTTTGTATTACTCTGCATAACTATCAACTATGATATGATTTTTTTGTGTCGGGTGTTATTTTTGTAATCTCTACAAACAGCATGTTTTCTGAAATAAATTTCAGTAGAAATTACACTGGAGCATCCCTTGAGATAGGAGAAAATACCTTCTTTAAAAGTAATCTCAGGAATGAGGATTAAAAAGATAACTTAAAGCTTCTTTTCTTTTATCTTATCATATCTTTGCTCCCTCATGGGAAACGAAGTGATAACTGCTGCAGAAAAGAAAAACACACTGCAGACGAATTTCAAGGCTGCACCCTTTTCGATCAGGTGATGGAGATCCAGAAAGGAGGAACCATACTTTCCTCATACTTTTCTCATTGTTAACTACCATGTTTCCCCCAGTAAAAGTGTTTGTAAGCCTACACGATTCAAGTGTAAAAACTTATACAGAGTCCTATAGAGAAGAGCACTCAATTTAAGATATATATATATACACATATATATGAAACATGTAAGATATCAGAAGATGATGCTGAGACTGGAGAAAAGAGGACCAATAACTGGTTTTTTTACTGGTGCTCAAAGAACTTGTAAAAAATCATATGGCAAGTCTCAACAGTGTGCTGGCTGACCTAGGCACATGCAATTTTAGCTGTATGTCAGAGAAGGTGGTCCTGAGACATATTTAAGTCACACAGTGCAGTATGTAGTTCCTTTTACTGAATGTAATTTTGTTCAATGTTTGGTGAATATTTATGAAGAATAAATTAATAATATTTTGACATCACTCCTTTCATTACAGCCACATTATGTTGTAGATGAAAACAGTTTTCTATCATAACACATTTGCCATTTTCTTCAATTTCATCACTGAGATACCTATTAACACTTGCTTCAACTATTCCAAAGGAACTGAAGTTAGGAGGTCATGTCCTGTTAGTCTCTTCGTATTGAACAGAAGATTAGTAGAATGTAATTATCTGTAAAGTGTTTATCAATATGAGCAAGGGTTCCACAAGCTGATGGTTTAGAGAAAGCAAGCTGCTCAATTTTTACTGTAGCTGTATTTACTCTTTGTGCTCTGGGAGCTATTCTAAACCACATAAACATAACTTCTGATATCTTGCAAAATAGAGATGATACTGCATTTGATATTATTTGAAAATTATATTAATCTATATGAAAAAAAGCCTGAATTTTGTATAATATCTGAAACAATCTAATTAATATTTCAATACAGAACCAGAATAATCCTAAAAGCAAAAATGTAACAGCAAAGCATTATGAATACCAAAAGATATGACTAGATAGTTTTTAACTTACAAATTATTTTTTTTTTTTTATTTCCAAAGAAAAATTAGAGATAAGTATATCTGAACAATATTTTAGGAAAAACACCTGCAAAATTCAAATCCACATACATTTTTAAGTTGTAGATACATAGTAGGAGGCCCTGGTGGAGAAGCTGAACATGAGCTGGTAACACGCTCTTGCCTCAAAGCAAGCAAATTGTATCCTGGGCTGCATTAGGCACAGCATTGCCAGCAAGCTGAGGGAAGTGATCCTTCCCCTCTACTCCACACAGCTGAGGCTGCATCTCAGCACAAGAGAAAGACAGAGTGACTGGAGAGAGTCCAGCACAGGGTCACTAAGATAATGAAGGGACTCATAGATTCCTAAGATGATTAAGGGTACTTCTCCTATACAGAAATGTTAATACTTCAGCCTGCAGAACAGCAGGTTCAGGAGGAATCTCATGAGTGTAAATAAATACCAGAAGTAAAGGTGTAAAGAGGACAGAGCCACTTTTTCAGTGGTGCCCAGAGACAGGACAAGAGTCAATGGGCACAGACTGAGAGACAGGTGAGTTCTCTGAACATCAAGAAACAGTTTTTAACTGTAAGGGCAATGGAGTACTGAAACTCAGTATAAAGGTTGCTCAGCATAAAGGCTGTGGAGAGATCATAGTCTCCATCCTTGGAGATATTCTAAAGCTGCTTGGACATGGTCCTGGGCAACCTGCTCTAGGCAACCCTGCCTGAGTAAGGGTGTAGAGCCAGATGACCTCCAGAGGTCCCTGCCAACGTCAATCATTCTGTGGTTCCGGAGTACTACTTTTACAAATGAAAAAAATGAGTTTGCTCATCTAAGAACTAAAAAGCTATTTTACTTACTTATTAGTGGGTTCATGAAACCTGTCAAGAGGAAACTTATATACCATGGAAGTAAGGATTTAACTCATTATAATCAAAGACTGATAATTATTTGGGGGGGGAGGATCTTTTAGCATATACTCAAAAGAAATAATTTGTTTACCTTTATTTACATTGTGTTTTTCCCTTTTTGCAGGTACCTATTCACATTTCACAAGCAAAATATGTAGAACAGCTTAAGCTTGAATTCACACTAGCTGGGTCTTTCACAACTTCATAGTTGTCATTAAGTAAACAAAAGAAACAAAACCCACCTAGGAATAGTAGTATAAAAACAAATAGTAAAAAACAACAGCACAATTCTTACAGCTTCAAAGATCTGTTTAGAACTTACACAGATGACTGAAATTTGTTTTCATAAATATTTTAATAAGCTTCTGTAAGCAGTAGACAAGGTTCTGATCTTGAAAAGAATTACGTTTGCTTAATTTGAAGCAGAGAAATAACCCTTCTAAAAATCGAAGCAATCAAACCAGGAATATATATAGATATCCACACATGTATTAGGCATATATAGGGAAACATTAACATCTATTATGCAGCTGATATTTTTCAGGACTCAGGCCTATATTTTTCACTGCAAACTTCTAAAAGCAGTCAACTCATCTTATACAGTTCACTTGTATATGCACCTTGTAATACTGCTAACTCCTCACACTTGCACATCACACTTGAAGAATGGTCAGCGGACTGAGCAACTGTGTTGATTTTGAGGCTAAAATTTACATTTATACTCTAAAGCATCTATTTGAAACCATGCCTGAAATTATAAATTCTGTCATTCAAGTCTTACCCATAAAATTTACGTACACAAACTCCCTTACAGTCCCTTTATAACAGGAGAGAAATTTAAAAAGGGATTTTGATCTCTTTCATTTTGTCATTACATATAGAGTCAATATGTATATATAGTATTTATAACATGACAGTGAATTAAATTTTTCCCTAAACTTCCGAAATGAAATCTTTTGTGATTCGCTTTACCTCTTAACTTACCCTCCCAAATAAAACTACCACCAAACAAATAAAAAACACCAGCCCACAAACAAACCAACCCCAAAAATCAATGAAGAAAAAGAACAACTGTTGACTGACAGACATGATTTTCCAAGCTCATACTGCTTTAAGTTTGAATTGTATATGTTTTTCTTAAAAACCAAAATGAACCACCCTCCCATAAACAAACAAAAAAGCACATTTACAGAGATATGATATACAAATAGATTCAGAAAACAAATGAAGGATGAGCAATAGATCAGGAAAATATAACCAGATGAAATTCTGCTGTCTGTAAAATGACATTTCGTCTCTAAGTATTAAGTACTACACCAAGAATTCTAAATTATATCCACGGCAAAAATATCAAAGACAGACACATGCAGTGCTTATTTTTCAGCCTTCTTTTAGGCATATGATTATTTACCACCCAACAGGTAATTATCCACTTTTCCTTTATTCTAAGCATCTATTCACTCCTCTAGAGAATGTGATTTGCATAAAGGCGATCTCCTGGGAGTTTTGGCTCTATCTTAAAAATCATGATCAATTTCTGTGTAATCCAGCTGGATATGAAGCAAGATATGGCACACAGACGAATGGAAATGCAAGAAGCACTAAAGCGTGAAAGAAAGTCACCTTGAAGGGCTGATACTGCAGCATACTTTGCCTAAGGTTTCATAGCTACATTACACACCCATGTTCAAACTATACACTGCCTGAGCATAAACTAGAAGAACAATCACTTAATAGAGCAGCTAAATGTTACCAGAACGTACATCCTAGCAAGGTCAGGGTCTATGCCTTACTGATAATCTGGGGTTTTGCCTAATTAAGTTGACAAATAAACTCCTGCAGATAACTTAGATAAATCTGTATGAAAACTGGTTCCTTTCAGTAAAGGGCATCTGAATCTCATTTACCATACAAAGGCTATAGCGTATGGACTATTTTTCTGAACAAAAGGTACAAGGTTATCACATTCGATTAATAGCTTTAAACCTCACAATGATGTTGTCTTTGAACCTTAATTTGTCCTCTTATTTTGGGCATAAATGTTATCCCAGCACTATGCTGGTGCTCTGCTGCTCCCCCTTCCCACCCAAGGCCTGGTAAGTCAGCCCATTTCAAGAATAACATTAAGGTATTTGTTTAAAATATATTTCTTCCCAGAAAAATTCAATACAGAGCTCCCCATGTAAGTTGTCCAAGATCAGATTTTGATTTCACTTAAAAGAATAAAAATAACTCCAATGAACCAAGCTCCACATGCTCTCTCTAGACTTCCCCAGCTGCAAAAACGCCTTTACATCCCTACAAGCAGCACATTTCAGAAATTTACTCAGTCTTCAATCAACTAATACTGAGTATTTATAAGGATCCATTCATTTCCAGCAGGGAGGAAGAAGAAGAGTTTGAAACCTTAATATAACTCCTTCTAGTAAGACAGCAAATCGTACCCAATGCTGAGAAAAGGTATTAGCCCCCAACATCTAAAAGAAGAAACCCTAACCTTTCTAATGACAATACACTGAAAATACAGATACATAACTGCATCAAATAATAAAAAATAAAGTTTAGTTATATGCTATGTGTTTTTCAGCACTATACAGATGCTCATGCATTAAATTATAACTTTATTTAATCTATTTTTTCCAAGTAGACATAAATATGTACAACATATGTGTCATAAAATAACTGTCAGTATTATTTTAAAATTTCAAAGTATAAGAGCAGCCAGAATTAATGGTTGTTGTCTTACTATGACATATGAAGGAAAAAACCTGCTCTATTGCCTCAGTCACGTACCACCCACCCGAATATTTCTAGATCCATGGCAGAGCAATGCAGACTCCCCAGGTAAAGCATGCACAGTCTAAAAAACATTAATATTTTCAAACTTGAGTGCAGGAAAGTTAGCTTTTCAGCGTAGCCCTGTACATAAATAGGTAGACATTTTGTTCTCTCCTTCCCTCACCGATACACCCAGCTCCCTAAGACAATTTATGTAAAAAGTATTCAAGAAAATTGTGCTAAAAATGCCATGAAAACAAAAAGGAGAGCGTGTTGGACTACAGCTTTCTTCAGCATTGAAAAATCAACCCAAATGAGAAATCACACATTGTTCGCAATTTAGTCAGTAGTATTAGCAGAATAAAGGAACAGAATTTGAAAGATTACTGTTGAATGAGATAAAATGTGAAATTTAAAAGTCCTTTAAATAATGAGTTCCTTGCTGTTCAAATTTGCTACAGCTAGATAGCAAAACAATTACTTTGTGACAGATTGTGGGGAAAATGGCAACTTTTTTAAATGGTAGACAAATTTAATGCAGTTATTTCTGTCTTTATTTTCTCCTTTGTATTGTTGCACTTCGAGTGAGTGGCTGTCAGGGACTTCTATACTTCTATGGACGATAACAATACACTAACGAGGGACTACAAAATACGGTATTTCTCTAAGTGAACTACCAGTGGACGTGCACAATGGGTCTGCTGCTTTTAGAAAAGTCCTGTTAAGAGTTTGTCAGGAAATAACATTTTTCCTTTTGAAAAGAAATAAAAATCACCAATTATTTTGCTGCTCTTCTAAGACACTGTTTAGGCTGCACTGGCCTGTTTCCTTTCTACTTAATGCTGCAACAGTGGCTAGGGATTTGTATTTTCTCAGAAATACAACATTTTATGAAATCCTTATCTAACCGAAAAAAATTCAGTAAATACATTTTGATGGATTTAATATTATCTAATGCTTAATAATAACTGGGTCTATTTCGTGGAAGTGAATTCCTTATGCTGCCCGAATATCTTGCAACAGTCATCTGTGTAAAGTTTGTTTCCTGCTGGAACCACAGGGATTTCTAGCATGTTTGCTGCACAACATGAAAGGTGTGCAGTATTTTTGAAGTGGTCCATCTGAATTAGAGCATTAATTAGTCCCTTTTTTTTGGTCTGTGTTTTGTTTTTCATTCAGCTGGAAACCTCAGATGAGACTCCTGTGAGAATGGGTAGATCTTCCTATCCTGTATGTGTTCTACCCCAAACCAGCATGAGTGTATGCTAATAGTTGTCACTCCTAAATATAATTTAAAAAAATCTTTTTACAGAAAGAATGAAGGAGTTCTAGAAAGGGAAAGCAGAAGATTGATCTAAGCAAAACGAACAGTGCAGGGCAGAAGGAACTTCTTGCTATAGCAAGGTGACAAAATGGACTGTGAAGTGGCTGAGTAGCTTATGAGTGGTTTTACCAGGCTCAGGAATTTGAGTATGCATGAACCTGAAAGCTGTTCCTTTCCTTCCTTAGGATTGCAAAGTGGAGGTTCCAGCTGTACACAATCAGCTATTCTAGAAAGGGAACTATTCAACTATAAACCTATGCATAAAAGAATAATTATATATTTCAGTTCCTTTCTGTATCTACTTCCTGGAAATAGATGTATGGTAAAACTAGAAATACTTGGCATCAGGCTACATGTCCTTGTTGATCTCCCAGAACAGTGTGTGATCTTGCACACGCACGATGTATGACCGGTAGAAAGGAAAAAATGAGCATTTCTGTATGTTAGGAGAGCAATATCACACAATAAAGAATAAGCCAGTTAGAAATTCATAAGCAAAACAAGACTTGAAGGGTCTGAGGTGCTTTCAGGAGTTGCACATTTGTGTCCAGAATGATTTTAACAACTTTGAAACCATACGAATTCTGGAAAACCAGGACTACATTATAGTAGTAAGCTAGTAGCTGGAGCTGCCTTGGAAGAACTGCTTAATACCAGATTTAGCAGATGTAGTAAACATAGTTGGGTCATACAGCAAGGAGTGAAACACCTGCCTAACAACAGGAGCTAATTTTAGGAGCATCTGAGTAAAACATAAGGTTACAAATTGTGAGTTACTCAAAAAGAGTAGACTGTTCATTACTATTTTAAAGCAACTTCTAATATATTGTTTTAAAATACTTTGTAGTGTTACTTTTGCATATTTTTATTGCCAAAAATGGTCACTATTCACATGCAGTAAAAGTTGTAGTTCTAGTTTTATTGACAGAAACTTAAAATTTTCAATTAATTTTGATCAATTGTGGGATAGCATTTGTTTAGAATTCTCCCTCATAAATGCAATTAATTTAATTATCTGTTATAGTGGTTGGCTAAATGTGAGAACTGTGGGTTTGTGTTTTTTGGGGGGGTTGAGGGAGTTGAGGGAGTTGAGGGTTTGGGGGTTTTGCTTGTTATGGAAGTTAACAAATGATACACTTAAATATGAAACAAAAAAAAAATCATACACAGAAAACAGTTAAGCATGCTCATGGGGGTGATTCAGGAATCTGCAGGATGTGACACAGTATTTCTTAACCTCAACGATTACTTAGACATTTCTCTTCATTATATATTTTCTGTAGATTTTTATAAAAACTGCAAAAGAATTAGAAGATATTTTGCAGTCTAACTGCGATCTTTACATCCAAATCATTTAGTAGCCACTGTTTCCAAGTGGAAATATTATTTTTTTAATCTCCCACAGCCACGGCAGCAGGGTAATGTCCAATCTTCAAAAACCTAGCACACTACACTGAGGAAGTTTTTGGACATTACTCTCTACAAGACACACGGGACCCACTACCTGCTTCTCAGGCTTCTATGGTCAACAGGATGTTGATTGTTGTTGTAAACTAGACCTGTTAACCCACCTTAATCAACTTCTGTTAAGCTCCTAGCACTATAAAGTAACATTAAATACATCTATGTCACTTCCAAAATAAATCCAAACCAAACTATGTAGTTAACTTCCATTATACTTTGACATCATCCATTACTACCCTTGAAATATGCTGGATTAAAAGAAAGCTTAAACTTTCGTAGCTCATTTGCTTCTATTCTTTGAGACTACAGGTAAGTAATTTTTAATTTAGCAGTCTCACACTAACAATATTTTAATAAATGAGGATTGCACCTGATGCCTATCACTCTACATTTTGAATGGCTAATTTTTTTCACAGTTTCTAGTAGTTTTGTTTTGTAACTCTCCATCTGTAAGTGGCTTCTTTTGGGGTGGTTCTGAAAGCTGCTATAACTACTTTTTATTGTTTCACCCTTTTTTCTCTTCCACCTTTCACTAATGTTTGTTAGACCATCTAGGACTAAACCCTTTTCCTCTATATAGCTTTACCCTCAGTTCTAAGGTATTCTACAGAACTATCTCTAAACTTTGATGAGACTATTCAAGTAAATCAGATGTGTAAAATGGTTCTAAATTTCTCCTAGGCACACTAAGAATTGACTGAACATAGAAACACATTTCACAAATACAGCTAATGAGTTGAAAAGCTTATATAAGCACGGTTTGCAAAAAAAATAATAAAAATTAAAAAAGCTCATTTTGGGGTCAGAAACTTCATGTCATAATGCTAAGAGATCATTAAGAAAACATAAAACTTTACGAAGATCAGTCCTAACCCTGAAGAAAAACATCATACGACCTTTAGCACACCATTTGGAGAGGTAGTTTACTTCCTCTATAGTCCTCTATAGAAAAAAATTACACTTTCTTCAAAGAAAGATTTTATTATTTTGTTTGGAGTAGCCTCTTTCTGTCCAAATGTTCAATACAATGAAGCAACTAGACACTCAACACTCTGGTTTTGCTTTTATATAGGATGTGTAGATATTGGGTCAGAAAAAGGAGTAGAAAATCCTGCTTCATGACCAAGAGCTGTAGGTATCAGTAACCTCTAACCACTTCCCACAGATAGTGTTTTACTTACGTGTCGGGCAGATTTTAGCAGACACACAGCTAGCAACTATCATGTTTCTTTAATAATTTCTAGTAATTTGAGTTATAGTGAATTTTATTAAATCTCCATAGTTTATGTAGTAAAGATTAGGAAACTCATCTTTGCATCATAAAATAATCCGACTTTAGGGGCTGATGCAAATTTAATTTAAAGCTTTTTATAGCTTCGTTTACTAATCATACATCAAGGCAAGAGTTCAGCAAGCAATCAACATATGAAATATAAAGTGAAAGTACTAGAAGTAAATCATTTAAAGACTACTTAAGACAGCAAAAGCACCTTAGGAAGACACTGGGAGTACCTCTGAAAATCTCAAAAATTACATCTGAAAAGCTAGAAAATTACCATATGATAAGGTCAAGAGTGGTAAAGTAGGTAACACGTGTTTCATGAGAAGCGTAGTTAATGTGCAGCTGTGTTTTTAACAATTCTTTAAAGATAGAGTATAAGATATTGGGTAAGAATACTTCTGACATTGGGGTGTTTACTCCCCTTCAAAATATGACATTGTAATCGATGAAAAAGTTGATTTGAGAGCTGATACACACTGCTTAAGCTATTTACTAGAATGAATCCCTGTGTAAAAAGCTTGCATATAACAATTTTATGACTCGTTTTTCTGAATAACTATAAAACTACTGAGCTATTTTAAGTCTGCATTACTCTATTTTTATTATAGATATCTATAGTCTTTCTTCATCTCCACTTACTAGCTTCCTCATCTTCACATCTCTTCAAATAATATTTTGATTTCTACATAGCTGTTGATCTCAGATGGTTCCTAGCACACCCAACACTCTACGAAAACAGAACTGAAAAGCATTTGAAGAGGAGCTTATTTCTGTATTATTTGGTTTGCAATGTGCATGTATACACAAATAACACTGAGGATTCCTTATCAAAACAGGTGATATGAAGTGTCATATGGCCATCTACTTCTAACCAACAGCAGTTTGGGCAGCTGCTGACTCTTGATACAAGTCTGGAAGAGCTGCAGGAAATCTACATTGGAAGTAAGAAAGAGGAAAATAAGTGTAAATATTTTCAACTTACACTTTTAAAATTATATTTCATCTCAGTTAAGCAGAACATAGAGTTTCTGCTATTGAGGGAAAATGAATTCCATGTGGGAATAGTTGCTGAGGGGAAAGAAGATATATTGGAGCAGAAGGGACATGGTACTAGAAGTGTTGATCTGTGGTGAGAATAAACGGCTACGCAATAGTATAGTCAGTCTGGAAAGTACATCTAAGCAGTCTCTTCATCAGGTTATATAAACTCTTGTCTTCTTTTCTGAGGAACTCCCTTCCTTCTGGAAAGCCTTGGCAACTTGATGTCTGCTTGGCTGTCACTCCCCAAGAGTCGGTATCTAAGGTATTCCCAGTAAGACTGGAAATGCTGCAACAGTGACGTACCTAGGATATTTATTGGGCCAGAGCAGACTCATCCAAACTACATAACACAAAAATCACCTCTTAATTCTCAGAACAGGCCACCTCTTGCCTTGTATACTAGACTGCCACCATTTGAAAAACAGGAGAAAAAAAGTAACTCGCCACATGCACTGTCAGGCTTGTATTGGCCTGTGTAAGTGAGTCACAGCCGGCACACGAAACGGACTTGCTCGTTTGTAAGCAATGCACCTAAAGCAACCAAAGCATGTAACCCTTACAGCAACGTGTAATCAATTTCAGCATAAAGAAATGCACTTTTTTCAGATATTATGATTTATGCCAGTCATAAAATACCTATGTTTTATATTATCTAGGAAAATAAATGTTATAATTCCATCCATACTTTTATCTAGAAAAACCCCTAACCCCTAATGGTAGATACATTCACATTCCTGCCATTAAACCTTACACACCATTCAACTTCCACCTCTATGTTCACGTTCCCCAGTGCAAGATCCCTTTCTTGCCACTAAACAAAACAGTCACATGTAATACTCTGCAATAATGACTAGGGGTGACTTAAAAATTAAAATCATACCAAAGGTGTAGCACTGTTCGCACATGAAGGAAAGGTATAACAGCAGAGAAACTATCAGGGCAGAGCGCAGCTGGTATGCCAGGAATCCATTTCACAACAGTTCCCTAAGCAACACTGCTTGCAAGCAGCACAGGGGATGGAGTGAAG
>WTSP01012464.1:33698-61444 GCA_025331215.1 Actenoides lindsayi | reverse complement strand
ATCTATCTATCTATCTATCTATCTATCTATCTATCTATCTATCTATCTATCTATCTATCTATCTTTGTGAGAAGGTGAGAATTCATGAGATCTTGCCCAGAATTGCTCAGGAAAGAATTGTAAATCCTCAGCTTTGTGTCTGTATTACCAGAGAGGATGCCTTCCCTTCATTTCAATTAGGAAATACCAGACTGTTGACCAACCCCCTCACCAATCTCATGTTGTCACTGAAACCTGTTTCCCCTTATGTTCTTGATCACAATCATGTGCCAAATCTGGTTTTCACATCATGAAAATTGTTCTTGCACTGTCTATGTGAATTCTATTTCAATTGCTTATAGCAATTCATGTCTCCACCTTCACATTGTAGAACTGTAGGTACTCAACATAGACAAGAATTTGTCCAAGACACTATTCCAGCAATTTACACCAGTGTCCTGCTAAGTCAGAAAGTCTTGGCTTATGCCAAGTGTATCCATGCTTGAGAAAGCAAAACTACTTTAGCAGACAGCTCAGGAATTGTCAGCTGTCACCTATGATTCAAACCACAGATTTTTCCTGGGTGGTGATGCTGCTTTCATTGGTGATTTCATGCAGCCTAGCAGATATTTTTAAACCAGTATTTATTCAGTGATTTCTCTCTAGCCTGTTTTCCAAATGTTCATTAGTTACCAAAAATTAGGCAGTCTGTTTTAAGCCCTCATTGAGGTGAGTGATTCTTAATAAACACCGCAAAAGATACGTAACACATGTTGGTATTTAATGTGGCTTTGGTCACATAAGTTTCCAATCAGCTGTTTCAATGTATAGTTAGTGTACCATGTGTTTAAAACTGGATGTTCTCCAAGCAATCATTCACAAAAACCCAAAATAAATATTGGTCTTTGTATCAGGTTTCCATTATGTGACTAAGCCAGACTTGGTGGAAGATTCACAGAGGGCTGATGGAGCTTTGTCAGCTCTGCTTTATTAGGACTTTTCCATGCTGGAAGGTTCTTGGGCGTGGCTGAAGGGATTTCCTGCCTTTTTGTCCCGAGAAGGTAGCACAGAGGGTCCTAGTGCAAGGAAATGGTTCCCACTTCACTCATGTATAAGATTTTTCGTTAGGATAAGAGATCTCGTCGAGCAGAGGGTTGCTTGGGGGAGTGTTGTTTGGAAACTGCTGCTTTGATACAACATCTCCCAGAAACTTGTGGAGGTGGGGGGGTGGGGAGGTGCGTGTGGTGCGGACACATAAGGAATGTGTCACCCTCTTCCTGCAGGGGAGAGAGACCTTACCATTGTAATTCTCTTCAGTGGATCACCTAAGTCTACACTAATTATGTTCCCAATCTAAAAAACCAAAACAACACTTTTTGTTGTTCTTGTTGTTAATATCTTAATTTATATTAGATACTTGAGTTCCAGCTCTCTCTAGGCCCATCTAGTTTCAGCAGAAAACTCGTACTGGAACAAGTGAGATGTACCACATGTTCTTATGTCTAGCTCCTGTGTGCAGAGTGAATTTGATTACTGTTAATTATAATGGAAAATCTTGTGCATAGAATAATAATTGGAGAGTTCTTGACCCTATGCAATTCTTGAAGACTGTGTAAAAAAGAAGTAAGGTTCTATCAGAATAAATTAGACAATAATGAAAGAGAAATCTCTTTCCATTTCTACATGCAAAGATGGGATTAGAAAGGTTTGAGAAAGCAGACTGAGAAAAGCCGAACTGAATTTCGATGGGTTTGTTTGTTACATCCTTGAAGGTTCAGTTGTAGTTGGATTAATTTAATTTTCCCAGAAAAACTGTATGAGGGATTATTGAAATACAATGGATGTTTTCCTGGGGAATTTCAGAACCCCATGAATGAGTAAAGCTTGTCCTTGGGGAATTTCCAGGATTTCAGAGCTGAGTAGGTTATATAGCTCTGCTCTACATATCCTCATTTTTGGATGCTTTGTCAATATGACCCTTTTTACAACATCTGATAATGCAAAATGCAATCAGTATTGAGATCTTCCAGGCCAAATTAGGAATTAGGAAATATTACAGTTGGGCAACCTCTGTATTTCTTACTTTACTGAGTAAGAAGAGGACAGATAACAGTATTTTTACTTTTTTTATGTCCCCTCATTTTGGTCCTGGCTGCCTGTGTTGGTAACAGCAAGCCCAAGGTTTGTTCCTGCTGAGGTGCCTGTAGGGCATTCTGGCTGCAGCCCCTCTGTTGCCCAGTACACACCCTGCTATACCTGGGTCTCACACAGCATACATAATCAGGGCGTTGCAAAGGGAACAAGAGACAGATTTTATGATCATTTTCCAGCCCTGCTCTATTCCTTATACTGGAAGAACAGCTAGGGAAAAAAAAAAAATAAAAAAAAAAAAATCAAAGGGCCAGCTTAGTCTGGATAATTAAAGCTATTTAATTTCAGGTAGACATCAGGTATAATGCAGTTCTCAGTTCATTTTCTCTGCCCATGTGTCACATGGCCAATAACAGGACAAAGCCACACACCCTTTTGGTGCCTACAGAAGACAGTCTGGGGCCTGGGAAGGCTGCTTTCCACATTGCACACTTAATAACTGTGCTCTACACATCTGGCCTAACCTGCTAGTGCTTGGTAACACGTCTGCAGCCAAGGAGCTGCAGAGTTTCCCCCTAGGAAGCAAAGAGCACTACAAATGGCCCATCTTTTTTTTTTTTTTTTTTTTTCCCAGAAGGAACCATTGCTTTTATTATTGTTATTATTTTATTACAGTTATTGTTCCCTGTCTGAATCTTGTCTGCATGCATAGATGTGGCCTGTCTATGGAGGAAACAGATTTCAGTCATCGTGATCAAGAGCATAGGAAATGCTTCCTATGGCCCAGTGCCACACTCTGGTGCAAACACATTTCTTTTATTGCTTGAATTATGTAGGACTTTGACTTCCCTACTAAAACTGGGCTCCCATCACACAGTCACCTCCATAAGGGAATCAGTCATTTTCCACGAAGGCCCACAGTGCAATTAGGTGAGATAGATAAGTGAGGGATACAGAAACAAAGGCAAAGGGAAGTGACTCACCTGTGGGCTATCAGCTACCAATACAGAAAGGCTGGGGGTAGTCACCAGAGGCCAGTGACACAGCCGTGCTGTGACATAGCTCATCCCTCGTCACTGGATCTCAGACCCCTGTGGGACAAAGAACCTTAATGCCTGTAAGGCTGTAAGAGCAGCAAGGCTCCTTGTCCTTCATATAAGAACACCCCTACAAATTCAGACATCCCCATACATAGCCTCATCCCCATACATTGCCTTTTTTTTACTCACTGGTCGCACATTGAGGGCTTAACTTGGACTTTCATGGTTTGTATACTTTTGGTGCTACGCACAGAAGTGACTTTATCCCTGGGACAAAGCAGTGCTTTCCCTCATGACTATCACCATGCGGCGTAAACCATCCCTGCCCAAATGAAGGCCTGAGCCAAGAGAGACTTTATCTTGTGCATAAATACAGATTTGGCATTTTTTCCATCCCTGCTCAGGTCACTCATTAAAAGCCTAGGAAGTGAGCACACATGAAATCATTCCTTCCGTACAGGCAGACAGATGCAGAGAAATTCCAGTCTGTTTCCACTCTTTTGTCTTCAGGGCATTTTTGGAATTTCCTTCAGGAAGTGAGGTTATGACCCAGAACCTTCCTCAGTGAGTAGGCTCTCATTTCCCACAGTAAGCCTAGCGTGGCGATGACATACAGTATGAGAAGGTGAGGTTTATCTTCACACTCCAACTGCATCCTGTATGAGCTCCATGGAACTTAAAAGTAATACTGAGAGGGAACAGGCACAAGAGAGGAAAGGGAAGTCAAGCCTTTGGTAGAATTAACGCAGTACCTGTTCAACTACACTGCCATGGTCTTCGCTGGTGAACCCACCAGAGCCGCAGTGGTTAAGTAGCTGAGGCCACCATTCTACATGTGATAAATTTCCTCCATGTTCGCAGGAAGTTAAGAATTAAACTTACAAATTGTATTAGTGGCGTAAGTGAATTATTTCACTTACTGTAGGCAGTCATGATAAAACTGTCAAGCATCTGGGTTTTTTTTCTGTTGGAGAAAAATTGCTACTGTAGAGATCCTTCTAATGGCATTTCTCTGATACAGCATGTGAGGAATGAAAAATTATATTCTAGTGTTCATTTTGTACATTAGCCTGTAAGTGGCATTATTCCTCAAGTCCCTGCAGAGTCACCGATTTCTGTCAACGAGAAACCACACCTGGCATGAAAACCTCACAGCAGTACAAAACTACTCGGAATCTGATAACAGAATCTTTAAAAAAAATCAGTTTATTAATGTTTAGAAGTCAATAAAGCTATGTGCAAATTGAACAATAAAAGTCAGAAACTTTTTAAATACTATTTTTTAAACCAGAACCCCCCCCAACAGTTTAATTGCACTGAAAGTTTTACTACAAAGGCAGTACATTTTCCTTACAAAATACCACTTCTAGGAATTGCCAGTAACTGTAAATCAGTCAATTGCTCTCAGCTATCCTAGATATACCACTTTTGTTACAGTAATACTCTAGGCGCATGAAGACTCCTGCATCTTATTAACTTATTTACATTGTACACATTCAACCCCATTAGCACAGGTTAGGAAAACAGAGGAGTAAAAATGATGCTGTAAAACAAATACATTCAATTTAATGACAGGTACTTCTTCCAAGAACTGATAAAATACAGACATCTTTGCTGAAGTTATAAACATTAATAAAATGTGCCAAAACGTGTTGCATTTTGTTATGGAAGTGCAATTATCTATAGTCATTTCACTTCAACTTTCCTTTTATCTTTCTGAAACTCAAGATACATCTTTCAGATTTTTCAATTGCTCTTTACCTTGGGTAAGACAATGAACCCAGCACTGAAATGCCCCTTCAGTTTTTAACTCTTCCTACTTAGGCAAAAATCCCGCTGTTGTCAATGCTATCTTACACGATTAGATTTACTTTCAGTAATCTTACAGAGAAATGACCTTTAGTTCTACTTTGCATTTGTCATGATAATGCAGTTTATTTAATGCTATAGAATAACAAGGCAATCAACATATGGGGCCAAATGCTGCTCTGAGCTATGCCATAAAATCTCACGCAGTCAATGGAATTGTACAGGTGAAAGTAACTGCAGAGTCTGGCTCATTGTCTTCAGATGTAATATGGACCAACAGCAAAATTTCATAGCTCTGATCTTTCTAAATAAAACCCCAATAGCCTTGGACTGTGCTCATAAAACCTTATGACTAAACTAAAAACTGGGAAGTGATGCCAAATTATGGTTGTATGTGGTCTAAATTATATTTGTGTGATTTTTTCCTTGTTACATGCTAAACAAACAGTTCTGACCAACTGTACCAGAGCCACCACTAAATTCAGTACAGAAGGATCTTTGTGTCAGTGGTTTGCTGCAAGTAAAGGAGGAATAACTTCACATTCTTTTCACAAGGGGAAAAAAAAAAATAAAAAAAATCATTCTCCTTCTCCCTCCTCCCCCTCTCTCTTTCTCTCACACACACCAGGCATCATTTCACCAAGGCGTAAGTCTTTCAGAGTTACTAAGGAGATTTCAGGATATGAATGCGCCTGACAATCCTGAGCTGCCTCAGTGCAAAGACAAAACATGCTCCCGGGAGAAAGATTTTCAAGCCAGAACAGTCTGTCCCATTTCTTGAACCCCAGCCTCGCAAGTGCACCGTTTGCCTCGTTAGAACTAATGCTACTTGCTCACTTAGCCCAATGCTGCTGCTGTGAGCAGGAGGCGTCTCAGCTCCCTGATTTCAGAGGAGGGCTCTGAAATACACCCCTGTGGTTACTCCTAAGATGATGAGGTAACATTGCCTGAAGACATGATGGTTTCAGGACGGTCGCCTTCCTCTTTCTGTGGGTGGGAGGAGTTGTCAGATTTACTCCGGCTAAATTCCATCCCTCCGATGATTGGCCTCTTGAATTTGGTCCCAGAATCTGCTGGGGAACATTTGCAGCAGCACAGAATCTTGATGAAAGCCCTCCTCATCTCTTTGTTTGTCAAGGTGTAGATGATAGGGTTCGTAGCTGAATTGAGCACGGCCAGTACTAAGAAATACTCTGCTTTATAGAGGATTGGGCAGGTCTTCACCCTACACCCCACATCCAGTAAGAGCAAGATGAACAAGGGAGCCCAGCAGACAATGAAGGCACTCAGGACTATGATCACTGTCTTGAGCAAGGCTAGTGACTTTTCTGAGCTCCTAGTAGCTTTGGTAATGTTTTTCCGAAATGTCAGCCTGCGGCTCCTAGTCCTCACCATGGAGTAGATCCTGCAATAGAGGACCACAATAGATAGCAAAAGACCGGTGAAAACGGTGGTGCAAAAAAGAATATAGTGCTTGTGGTAGAGAGGCAGCACGGTGGAGCAGTTGGACAAGAGGCTGATGCAGTTCCATCCCATGATCGGGAGTCCCCCAAGTATCACAGAGATAACCCAGCAAGCACTGATCAGCAAGAAGGAGCGGAAGCTGTTGCTGCCATTATGGAGTTTCATCTTCAACATGGTGATGTATCTCTCGATGGCAATGGCCAACAAGCTGAACACAGAAGCTGACAAGGCAACGAACATGCTGCCTTCTCTTACAAACCACTGCGAGGGGGTGAGGCTGTAGGTTTTGTGTCCAGATAGCAGGAGGTTGGCAGTGTAAGCCACACCAGCCAGCAAGTCTGAAAGAGCCAAGTTCCCAATGAAATAGTACATGGGTCTGTGAAACTTCTTGGTTTTCCAAATGGTGAGCAAGACAAAAATGTTCTCTAAGATTATAAAGCAGCAAATGATGATAAAAACCACCGATGTCACTTTTATTCCACTGTCCGCATTCTCATTTAGCTTTCCCGTGTAATTATAGTGCTCTTTGATGACATAGTTGACATCAGTGTTGGCAAGGTTGCTGACGACCTTCAGCGGGGCAGTGGTGCCAGAGCTCATGGTGCCCAGCTGGGCGCCGCTCTCCCAGCGACCAGCGGGCAGTGACGCTGAGCCCAAAGCCAGTGGCTGCCCCGCAGCTCCTTGTCCCCGCAGCCCGCCCGGCACTGCTGCACCGCCTCAGAAACCACAGCCCTGAGAACAAGAGCCAACAAAGCGCTGAGTTACAAGAAGGAAGGCAAACAATGTAACAAATCATAAACCGTTAAGATGATCTACTAGTTTAATTCTGTATCTGATTCCAGTGCGCATACACTTGTGACTCTGTTTCATTCACCTGCTAAAATACATTTAAAAGATGGTTAAGTGTATTCGGTAGGTGAAGCTAATGCGACCAAAAAAGTTCTGTCATGCAGAGCTGAATAGGTAAACTGGAGTTGGTAAGGACTGCTTTACTGGACTTCTTCCAATGCGAAAGATCTCAAAGCTCCCCAGCAGTAAGTTCTAATGTATCTTTTTCTTCAGTAGGAAACACACTGTGTAATACAACAGCAGAGACTTAGAGAAAGGGCTTGACTTAACTGCAATGCATGAAAGTCTGCACAGAAATTACCTGATGAGAGACCTGTATTCTCTCCGTTAATAAAGTCTGAATATGCTTTGGAAGGGGGCAGGTATGCAATTTAGCAATTCCACCTCAAACAGTAGTAAATGTGCTGTTTATATAAGCAAGAGATCATCTCAAAGCTGTAAACAGGATAGGGGTGCCCTTACTAAATAAAAGTAAGAACATGCTTTACAAAACCCAGAGCAGTAAAAAGTTTAGAAAAAATCAAGAAAAAATAGGCAAACAAGCTAGCTAAGAAGCCTATTTCATTAGTCTGAAACAGAGAATGGCAAAAAAATACCTTGCTTTTGAAACGGGCATGATTAAGGAACACACATACAGAGGAAACTCTTTGCATATAAACATTTTCTAGCGGACCTTTAAAGATAACTGAAGGCGTGAAATCACGCAAGGAAAGAACAGGCAGAGCTGTTAGATTACAGCCTAAGCGGGACAAAGCAGGAGGTGCGGGGCCAGTGGGCACTGCTCCCTGCTCAGGTCCCGGGATCCGTCCCGCACCGCTCCCGTCCCGTCCCGCTCCGCTGCTCGCACCACCACTCCCGCACCGCTCCCGTCCCGCGGCACCAAGCCGGGCACGGCGGGCCCCTCGGCTCTTTTGTGCCGGAGCTCTGGGGGCCGCGCCGAGAGGCGACCCGCGGTGCCGCTTCGAGGCGGCCCCAGGCTCCGCAGGGGCGGTCCCACGGTGCGGTGCGCGGCCGCGGCTTCCCCAACCTTACCTCGCTTAAGCGCGGCGCGGAGCCCGCATCGGCCCTGCGCATCTTGCGTGTCCGCGGAGCAACTCCAGCGGGTGGGCCGGGAGCTCGGTGGTTTTGTTTCTGCAGCTGGTGCTCTCCACCCCGTTTACGATTATTCCCTCCTAACTCCTCCCTGTTTGTCGGCTGCGGGGCGGCTCGTGTGAGGGACCCGCACGCCCAGCCCGGCCCAGCCCGGGAGCTCGCAGCGCCCCGCCGGCGGCCGGGGCACCCTCGCAGCCCCGCCACGGCCCCTCCCTCCGGGGCCCTGCGCACCACCGAGAGCGCGCCCGCGGGCGCTTTCATAGACCCCACAGGCCTGGGAAAGAGAGAGCGGCTGAAGCGAAAAGCCCAGGAAGACGTGAGGCGGGGAGCGCCCCCGGCACCCACCTCGCCCTGCCCGCTCGCGGGAGACGGCCGGGCCGGCCGGGCTGCAGCCCTCCCTGCTCCTGCGCCTCTGGGGAGGGCGGTGGGCATCTCCCCCGCCCCGCAAACCCGTCTTTCTTCCTCCTCTGAGTAGGGACAGCAGGGATAAGGCCAAGGGACGTTTAAGGAAATACCTGAAATACCTCTTCTCTTTTCCCACTTTACCAAGCCCGAGCCGTGCAGAGGTGTGCTACTCCCAAACGCTGCCCTGGGATGGTGTGGTTGTTTCCACATGCACAAAGCATCTTGAATGCTCAGAGGAAGCTGTAAGTTACCTACAGGTTTGAAAATATGAAGCAAAGTTTTAAATTCATTTTTTTAAAAAACAAAACTGGCAACAGCAGCTACTTAGAGTGAAAACAGTGCTATTACATAGAGCAAAGCAGCAGTGAGTTTAGGTTTTGATTCTTTCTCTCGAAACTTTTAAAAGGAAAACCACCTCAGTATATGTGAAATACTAACTCTGGTGGTAATTGACAGTTGAGCTTACTACAGAATTTTTTCTTTTCCTGCCTTACTCTGTTCTAACTCCTCTTTGAATTGAAATGCAAAAGAATATCCACAGCTCAATATATTAGGCCTTTTAGTTCATCATCATCACTGCAGCAGTTGTTATGGGGAAGCAGTTTTCCTCTGAATGACGGCAAGAGTACCTCTACCCTCAGGAAGAGTCCCTCTCTTATTTATGCTAGTAGTCATGCTTCAATTGCTCCACGCCTCTCCCAGAATGACTCAGAGAAATTGCACTGGCAAACAGACATTTCCACCACAAAGCTAGAAACTTGAAAAGATGTTCAGCCTTCTGAGAGCCTGGAGGAAAATACAGCCGTTAAATTACAACTGTCAGAAAAGGCACGTAAGATAAACCATGCTTGAGGTTGACATATGCATCCCCTGCAACTGCCTGACATACCCCAGATATTTCCATCTTTATCCCTTATTTAGCTAGAAAATACTAAATAAAAGTGCATTCATTAGGCGTTTTCCTCTAGGAAACAATTCTCACATAATTTTAAGCAACAGAAATGTATTAAAGGAACACACTTTAATTAAAGGACAGAATGACTCAAGGTTTCAGCAGTCTGATGTACAGACTTTCATGTTTAGGTTATTGGTTAACCACTGGAAAGGGCTCCAACTTGGAGATGTGACATCCAACAAATTATTTGTCAGAGGCTGTGTAAAATACCTGGGCAATTTCAGTTCCACTCCAAACAGTTGGGTATTTGTATCACAAAAAGCATCATTAAAATTAGACGACCATGCAAATTTATAGCCCTCTTGACCTCTCAGTAGAGAGGAAGCTGAAATACAGCTTCATTCTTCTCAGGCAAATGAAGCCAGATCGGCTGGATTTGCACTGAAGGCTGTCCAAAACCTCAGAGGTGATAGGTTGCTGTGGCTCAGCTCCACAGGTTGTAGCCTGCTTGAAAGGGCTGCAATGCAAACAGAGGTAAATTCAGGTCAGCCCAGCCAACTCTACCAAAAGTATGCTGATGTTTAGTGAGCTGACTGACACCAGGGTTACGCTCCATCCCCACCAACACAACAAGAACTCTTTTCTTGGTACCTCCTGAACTGCCAGGTCCAGTGTTAAGGAAGCCTGCACTTCCTTAAAATGCACTACAGAAATCCATCTCCTTTGAGAACTCAGCTCTGGAACTGCCTACACTCAGGATAAGGAGACAAGACAACACAATGTTATTGATTCACCATTTCAGAAATAACCAGAACGCAGGCCTCAGCTGAATGCCAGCGGGAGGGCTGCGCACATCAGGACACCAAACTGGGTAAAAACAAAAAAAAGTTTTTGCAACATTTTGCAAGCATAAAGAGCCAGACGCTTTTGTTCACAGGGATCTATCACTGAGTTTTTAGGATGAGGAAAAACTCATGCTTTAGGGTCTGGCACCAAAAAAAAATTAAATAAAATTGGTTGCTTGTGGCAATCAAAGTTCTTGTGGAACTTTCCATCACAACTTGGCATGGTGGAGATTTTAGAAGCCTGAACATGCATATTGAAAAGATACTCTGTGAGACAAATCAGCAAGGGATTTCCCCCCCCCCCCCCCCAACACATTACTCTTCTGCACCTTCAGAAATCTTTATCTGTATAAGCAAAAAGTACTTTTATTCACCCTGACACAAAGTAGGCCACATACCACAGCCACTCCTCCCTGATGCGCTAGGTTTCAGGGGATCCTTGAAACGGTACCAACAAAAGAGGTGTGCTCACCAAGGAAGTACTAAGAACAGCCTGCAGAATTCTCCAAAACTCTCATGACTAGAAGAAATGTAAAAAAGAATTTAAAAAAAGATTCAGCTTTCTGCTGTAATCCCAGAACAAATATTCCGTATTTTGAGTAAATGTAAAGATTTACATGCACTGTAACATGTTTTTATCTGTGCCTTTAAGTAACTAATGCTTTTCAAAACCTGTAAGGAAAAAAAACCCCACAACTTCTTTGTTCAGATGGGTTAAAATGACACCCTAAATGAAGTACATGCAAACGCAAGAAATTTAAGTATAATATTGAGATAGCTCAACTCATACTGGAAGAACATGCCAAAAAGTTCTGAGAGAGCAGAGAAAATGCTGAAAGAAAGCGTTTCTGTATCTGTAAGAAAGCAACAAAAAAGGTAAACTAAATGACTTTATTAATTTGTCAACATAACAGTAAACACAAGCCATTGATATTGATTTTTGATTAGTGATTGATATTTATTAGGTACTCTGAGCATCCAAGAGAACACTTTAGATTCATTGTTGGGTTTAGAATGGATTAATGTTTCAGTTGGATGACTTTTGCAGTATAGGACAATATGGTTTAAAATTATCCTTTCCATAGTGGATAGGTTAGATGAATTAATTTTCTGTTGATATCCATAGTGTTCAAAAATTCCGTATCTTCTTCCCTCAGGTTAAAATCAAAAACCTGGTTTGGAGGGGAAAAAAAAAAAAAAAAAAAAAAAGGAAAAAAGTGAAGAGAACATTGCAAGGACTAAAGCACACATATGTTTAGTATTAACATTCTATAAAGTACATGGTCTGTTTTTAAGTTCTTCATATTGGTAATTAAATGTTCTTCTTTGTTTTAAAAGGCTATTGTAAAAAATTTGTTATAGTAGTTTTTTTTTTTGTGAGAATTTGTACTTTATTTTTAGATCACTAAGCTGAATATAACATTAGGAAAAGCTTAAGTCCAAGTAGTTCTTCTAGGGTAAACTAAAGACATTAATGGACATAACAACAGAACCTAATGTGCTATTCTGAAGAAACAGAAGTCTTAGATAGAAAATCCACAATTATTTGGCAGATTACAGATATTACTTATCTGTAATACTGGGGAGAGGGAAGCAGTAAAATAATTTCCTGAAAGAAACAAAACCAAACCACCTGTGATAATTTTTCAGATTAATAAAAGTTACTTATGTTGGGTTTATAGCGAATTCATTGTAATAATGTAAAAAATCCCACAAACCCTGTGATATAAAATAGCTGGTTGCTGTTGCATTAATCTAAAGAGTCCATTAAACGTACCACAGTATATATATGACCTTGATATCTATGCTTCGGATTAACCTCCCGCCACTTCTATGCTGCACCCAAAGCAAGTGAGTTGCTGTAAATTAATCCTGGCAACATTATACTTATGGATATTCAAATGGGATGAATCCAGGTGATTAAGAACCATTAGGAAAGAATGAATTCATAGAAAAAGAAAAAATGAAACCACACGGTAATCTCTGCTCTCCTTGTTATGAGGAAAGTGTGAAAGATAATTGTACACTTCTCCCCAACCCCTGAATTTCACAGCCAGTTTATGAACTTAGCACTAGGAATTTTGAAGCCTCATCTAGAAAGTTGTGGAAAGCTATTTTGCTTAAAAAATAGACCAATCATTAATAGGATGATAATGCTGCTAACATACTCTTGAATTTCTTATTATTAGTTCAGCTACAGAATGGTTCTCAAAAGACACTGGCTAGCAGATTCACTATTAAATATTCCTTTTGGGCACAGTGATTGAGATTGGTACAATGGATCTGTACAAAGCTGCTTGAAGAAGCACATCCCCTACTGTTGGCCAGGCCTACAGTGGTTTACAGTGGTACGTGTTGTATCACTGGGAAGTAGTATCAGTGTCATTGATTTAAGTTAATGTCAGGCTTTGTGCTCCTCTATTCATATATTTATTCAATATGTAGTTCCAAGTTTTGGAGATAATACTCATGCTCTGGTCTCCTAGAAGTCATTACTATACTGCAATGTGAAAATGCAGCCCAGAAAGCCAACTAAATCCTGGGCTGCATCAGAAGAAGCATGGCCAGCAGGTTGAGGGAGGTGATGTCTGCTTTTGTGAGACCCCACCTGGAGTACTGCATCCAGCTCTGGAGCCCCCAACACAAGAAGGACATGGATCTGCTGGAGCAGGTCCAGAGGAGGCCACAATGATCATCAGAGGGCTGGAGCACCTCTCATATGAGGACAGACTGAGAAAATTTGGGTTGTTCAGCCTAGAGAAGAGAAGGCTCTGGGGAGATCTTATTATGGCCTACCAGTATCTGAAGAGGGCCTACAGGAAAGCTGGGGAGGGACTTAATTTATAAAGGTCTGTAGTAATAGGACGAGGGGTAATGGTTTGAAATTGGAAGAGGGTAGATTTAGAGAGGAAATAAGAAGGAAATTAGTCACACTGAGGATGGTGAGACACCGGAACAAGTTGCCCAGGGAAACTGTGGATGCTCCATCACTGAATATGCTCAAATCCAGGTTGGATGAGGCCTTGAACAACTTGGTCTAGTGAGGGGTGTCCCTGCCATGGTGTGTGTGTGTGTGTGCACGTGTGTGTAAGTATATTATCTTTAAAGGTCCCTTCCAACCCAAACCATTCTATGATTGTTATGATTCTATGTCCTAACAGTTTTAATTAGTCCTATATGATGCTGCAGATGGATAAGCAGACATTTGTAAAGTCAAATAATAAGGCTGCATCATTTATATCATAAATATAACATAGGCTTACTACAAGGTAGTGCAAATACTCAACAGTTTCTTTCAAAAGGGCAGACATCTTAACGGGGGCTGCAAAAAGAGCCAAAAGTACAGAAAAGGACTCCCAGCACAGCAACATGAAAAATTACTACAAGGTTGGCTTATCTGTTATTTTTGCCCAACGTACTAATAGTTAGAGATGAGATTTCAAACGTTTGGAATGGGTGTGGCAACATGGAAAGAGTTAACTGCTTGGATTCAATTAGTATCAGCAAGAGCTACTCCACCTTTGTCCCATTTTCAAAAGCATGGGGTTCACATCAGCTTTCCTGTCAGAACAGTTCAGCACTGCTATTTTAAAAAGAAAACCAGATGGTGTTAACCACAGTGCAAAAAGAAGGGTGAATATTATGCAGTCTGCTTGGCCTAGTGGATTTGTGAAGTTACTAGTATCACAGTTTCTTTATTACACATGCTGGCCAGTTAAGCTGGGGGTCAGGTGTGGTAGAAACACTTTTACACCCTAGTTACAAACATCTCCTAAAGTATGCATTTAGAAAACAATTTCCATTATTTTCCAATAAAATGTTCTTAGGTGTCTTCACCTCCAGTAATGTAAATTACGAAATTCAGAAACAAGAAAGAAAAAGGGGAGAGAGAGCCACTTAAATCAGACAGGAAACTACATGGCTGCACAGAAAATGGCCTCATCCTTTCCACTGACTTTCAGGTTACTTTTTTCTTTTCCATATTTGTTTCAAAAGAGTTCCATTAAGAGTCACAGTGCTTCTGCAAAGGCAGCAGAATGCTATCTACATAGGTAGATAACACTAATAAACTGTATCTTGTTTTAAATAATGGTTTATCTCAACAAGAAAGGAGTGCCCAATCAGTGACTACTATAAAAGACCTACATGATATGGAAGAAAAAGTGACTTCAATTTTCAGAGGGAATCCTCTTCCTATTGGTAAGATGATGGGTCACACTGCTAGAATGGATGCTGTTATCTTAAAAATCATCACTGCAAAAAGGTGAAAAATCTTTCTTTACAGAGAAAGCCTGTCTTACAGAACTATGGACAAGAGGAGGAATTTCAGCCCGGGGAAGAACATGCATATAATTCCAAGAATTCACTTGAGGGATGAATTCTGAGTGAAAAAAAAAACCAACCAAAAAAAACCCCAAATGAGAGAGCACACCTCTAGGCAAACTGACCAAAGAAGAAACAAAAAAATGAAGTTAAACTTCCTGATTTGTATGTTCAGCACTTCTATATCCTTTTGGTCTTCTAGGTTCTGCTTCTGTTACTGCTACCCCTAAATCTTACTACTGTTCACTTTCCAATTTCTTATCAGCTGTCTTATTTCTTCATACTATGATCATAACTTGTTGGTACTTTAGAAACATGCATTTAGATGAGGTGATGTGGACTGATTCTTCAGCAGGCTTTCCTTAAAAAGAAAATCATCTACCATGTCAATTTATTTGGGGAGAGAAGCATACAATATGTATCCACTGAGTCTGTCTTTCCATCTGCAAACTGATTAAAAAAGGATTTGCTCAATTTAACTAACACAGTGTAAAACTTGAGTGCTGCATTTAAAGGAAGACGCTTCAGTGATAGATCCCAAGCACACAGGAGATAACAGGGTTCCAATCTCTTGGGGCAATTACAGATTTTAGCAGAAAGCAATGGCTCTTGGTGATGGCACAATGTGCGGAACTGCACACCACACCTGGGAGAAAGATGGCATGGGTCAGCTGAGTCCTAGCAATTAAAAAGCTTATATTGCCTCAAATTACACTTGACTTTGTACATATTTAAAACTAAACTCTTCCACAGTTCTAAAGCCACTACCTGCTAGCAGAGGAATTGCTAGGAAAGATTTTAAAAAACCCAAACAAACAACACCCAAAGAAACAAAACAAGAAAGAAGTCCTGAACAAACGATAATTCTGAATATAGCTGGGCAAGCATCAGATTAAAACTACCTTGCCAAAACTGCTTAAGAAGAATGGGGTTTTTTTAGCAATACTATTTCTATATGATTATCCCTTTCATTACTCCTTGTACTGCTTAGATACTATGATCTAGATAAGATAAAATGGTGGCTTAACTTCCTAGCAAAAGCAGATTCAGACACAAAAATCACTGTAAAATCTCTATGACAAGAGGGAACAATGAAATTTATTATTGAATTAGGAAGCCAGCCTCTCTGTAGTCTAAAGTCATCTATGTGGGGGTGTTAGCAGGAAAATCTGGTTTAGTTCTGTCTAGTTCATAACAGGGAGATGGTCAGTCAAAGTGCAGAAAAAATAAGAGTTGTTCTGACCAACATGAGACTTGTAGCCATGTAGCTAGTCCTAACTTATATTGTTCGGGTAATATCGAAGCTAGAATTTGCTAGCACACAAAGATTTGGTTCACTTTGTATGCATCATTTGTGTTGGAAATAGTATACTGATATGGCATCTGGTTTTTTTAGAGAGACCTAGAGGTGAAGATCCCAACTTATCTTTCAGTTTCTGAGAAAGTCTTCACTGCCAGAAAGCCACACTGAGTGAATACTAGGCACATGATTCACTTCTAGTCCTCATTTTATGAATTCAGATACACTGTGAAGCAAGGAGTCTCCCAACGGCACAGTAACAGCTGAGATTTTTTTTTCATATTGCTAAGGTATTGCTCTATAAAGTTATTTTTCAAAAACAGGATTAGCTTATGACCACTGGTAGAAAAGTTTATTTCTGGGCAATATTTCCACTTTTCACTTAGTCACTGCCATATTTTTCTGCAAAAGCAAAAAAACCAACCAACAAAAAACCCCAAACCTAAAAGTTAAGTTAATTATATAAAGGAGCTTAGCTTTTTGTAACCACTGAACCCCTCATCACAACAGTTAAGCCAGTTACATAGCTCTTAGACACCTTGAGTAGCATTCCCAGATACTGAAGCACTGCAAACTGCAGGCCACACTAGAAAATAACCATGTGGAGATTGTATATCTTTCTTCCAATGATACATTGTACAGGTGTTAGTGAGCACTGCATTTCATACAATATCTTGATTTTAAGTTAATAATACATTAACAATTCCATTAATGATCTAGACAAATTTTCATAGAAATGTTTATCATGAAAAAACAACCGCTCCTCACAATAATTTGCTATCAAAAAGGTACGTTAGTCTGTACTTTAGCCAAGCTGTATAGAAGCTCTACTTTAAGGACAAACAATACTGGCTAGAATATGATTGCTGCAAGTCACTTCTTTATAAAAAACTAAGGAGCTTTGTTTCATAATATGACTAAAGCAGAACAGCACTGGGAAAACTGCCTCAGGAAGTCCACACACAATATAAACCAGTCAGATTTTCCATACCTTTCCTTTTTAGGAACTCCTAAAATATCAAACCTATGTGACTAGTAGTTGAATACTCAGACGATAAAAGACTGCAGATCTATTTCTCAAACCAGATCTATAAACTACATATATCTGTCCCTCTATATACATGCATATTCCATAAGAAAATCTGAGGATATAACAGTATAGTGTCTTAGTGAGATTTCCCGGACAAATCCAAAATGAAAGCTAAACTGTTTCCCAATAAATCTACACAAAATTCACCAGAATTCCCTGTAAGAGAAAAAGATCAGTAACAACAAAGACGACTCTCTAGTTCTTAGAGACTGCTGCTCAACTCTTAGCCAGGCAAATAGTCCATTTGTACACAGACTTCACTGGAAAAACCTCTACTTTGTTATATTGACAAGTAATATGTATAGAACTCTCTGGGTCAGTGCCCAATAATGCATAAAACTCACACTCAGATACTGCTTATTACAGTGAGATTACAGTTTTGATGGAGATTTGCAGCATATAATAATAACAACAGTATTAAGAATTTTTTTTTCACCCAGCTTTTTCTTCTTCATACAAAATACTTGAAAAGTTATTTTGCACTTAACACCTGTATTGTGCACCAGTAGGTAGCTTTATTCTTACAGTTTTAATAAAGAGAGGATCTCTCATCATGCCCTCTGATTAAATGTCCTGAATGCAGGGTCAATAGCATAAATAGGAGGCTTTGCATGGGCTTCAGTGAACAGTGGATCAGGATGTGAGATGGAGATATAAGATCTCTGTACAAAAGCATTACCCTCAAAAATACCTTTTGTCTGTTATCAGTGTTAACGATTCCAAACCAGTTATTTCAGCATCCATTAATCTTACAATTATATTCTTACTGTAACCCTCCCTGAATTTAAATTACATGGTGTGACTCACTGATCACTGACAAAGGAAAAAGCTCAAACCTTCATTCACACAATAAGGCTTGGATCCCAGGAAACATGTCTCCCATCATGCATTCCCTTCAGAATTTCAACATCATCTTCTGCTATTGTAAAATCAAACACCTATGGGAATGCATATATAGTTAACATCATGAACACAGAGAGAATCAGGAGTGTTTCTGTTATTTAAACTGACAAAAATTCATTTAAGCACAAGGCAGATTTTTTTCCATGTTTTTCCTTCTGGAAATTCTATTTTGTCACAGACAAATATTCCATTAAGCTGACAGGCTCCACTGGCTCCTTTCCTCCTTTTGCGACTCATTTTTATTTGTAGACTCTTAAGATATTTTTGTAGCACTCTGGCCTCAGGCAAGGGTCCAAGACAATGGTAGTATCAAAGCTGGTTTTGACAGCACTCTATATGGTCTCTGCTAGAGGTATATGAATACCCTGTCTGCAATGCCCCTGGAAACCTTAGCTCAGTATTTTGCTTATATCCCAATGTTCGGTTTAGAGACTTGCAGCTCTTTTCCTCAGAACTTTTGCCAAAGAGAATTATTAGAAGGCATCAGGACATTCACAAAGCTAGCGAACCAAAGGCCACATCTGTCCTTTCTACGTGTACTTAGACAAAACACTCACGGATCAGCTAACACAGAAACAGCTACAGTGCTGTAGTGCCTCAGTACTAACTTGAAAGCAACCACACGATTTCACGTACAGGTTCTTACAGCCACCGACTGCTGTGCCGAGACCTGCAACATGAATGACTGTGTCAGTGTTTTCTTAGCAGGTGTCCTATTCAAACATTATCACTTCAGAACTGAAGTTGCTTTAAGTTGGTCTGTTGTCTTTGTCAGACATCCTCCAAACTCAATAAAATGATCATGTGGAGCTTGAAGTGCTGCCAAGTGAGCTCCTCCCATCCTGCATTATCCAGTAATCACCGTCTGCTGGAATGACCTTGTAGTCAAACCTCAGTGCCCAAGCTTTTTAAACCTAATCCATGGGCCAGTCACAGAACTAGAAATACTATAAATATATTTTTAAAGTTTTGCTGTGATGCATTCCCTCAGTCATGCAATATGAATTGGTGGGGCCACAGAGTAAACTCTGTAAAAACCAGAATTAATCTGGATTTAAAATAACATTGGGGAAAATAAAATTAATAAGGAAGGATTTTTAACCTGGTTTTGTTCTCTGATCTCTTTCACAATGCAGTACCACAAACAGCTGTGCTTGTACCACAGAAGGCAGTGTGCAAGTCAGAATAAATAGTCAGGGCCCAAGCTATATAAACAGGTATAGCCACCAGAAGAAATTCTCATTAGGTGTATGTTGACTAACACCCACACATACACACAGATTGATTTAACCAGCAGGTAGAAAATTTCCTATTTTCTTGTGAAGTTTCTGCCCAATTTGCTGAACAGTTCATACCCCTATGATATTTTTGGAAGTTAGAATAAAGCTGTTGTGGTTTCCCCTCCCCCCAAAAAAGCACAGAAATTAAGCAATAAATTTAAAAAATTGTGTATGAAAAAGAAACAGTGGGGGAAATTATGCAGCTAAACTCATTTGTTCCCCACTTTTCTTTGTCCATTCCCTTCATGCTGGGACCTCCTCTGCAAGTCGGGTAGAAGGCAGAAGGTAGGGGAAGAGTCAGCTCCTGCAGAACTGCGATTGCCTTAAAATGTCTCTGTCTGGGATAGCCCTGAGATTTTTACAGCTTTCATACAGAGTTATGCATAACATACAAAGTCGTCCCTCTTATGTGCCTATCACAAAAAGGACCTAACCATAACCAGATCTGGATGTTCTACAATTGGTCAAGTAATAAAAACCGTAATAATAAACATCAGCTACGAAAGGTCTTTCTACAGATGTTTTTCTTATACACAAGTGATTAGCTCTCCAGTTGATTTCTGACATTTGTGAATTGTGGTTTTCTACTATGCTGTAGTAATTATACTGTAGTAATTTTATGGTACTATACTTTGCCAATTTAAGCTGAGTTGCCCCAATCTAAAACCAGTATATGAAAACGGGCGGGCAAACCAAAGTGTTAACACCAATCATTTGGATGTCAGCCAGACTTGAATGCGTAACCAAATCTTACCTTGCAGTTTTCCTGTATCCTTTCTGCTTTTGTGGACTTTGGAATAGTGACAATCCCATTCTGGAAAACATAATGCTTCTCATCAATAAAATTTACATAGTTTCAAAGAAAATCTCCTCAAAACATTTCAAGACATTCCTCATGTCTACTGAGGTTTTAATTTTGTTTTTCAGAGGACACTGACATTTCTATATGCTATTATTAATTGCACTTACATACACTGCATTAAATTCCAACACAGATTATGTGATTTGTGTCAACTTAATACACTGTTTCACTGCTTCACACTTTGTGTTGATTGTTAGAAACGGAATGATGCCATGTATGCTTGTAACATTTAGTTTGAAAACACAGCTTTTATTGGTGGTTCTTTTTATATCTACAATCAAATTATGGGCATATTTAAAATACTTCCATGCTTTGTATACTACATTCTGAATTTCCAGTACAGCAGTCAGTTCATGCCATATCAGCATACTGAAGGCAAAAATACTTTCTGTATAAATTCTAGTTTGAAGCACAAAACCTGAACTATTTACATTTTTTTTTTCCTGAAAGAGAAGACACTTTTTATTACCACCCTCCATTACCTGTATACTCCAGCGTATGCAAATCTGTGCTGGAGTTCTGCCATATTTCTTTGCCAGCTGAATGATGCTAGGATGAGTGAGTGCTTCACCTTTGGCTAAAGGACAGTAGCCTTCAAAAACAATATCTCTGCTCCTGCAGTAATCAACCAACTCCTGAGGTCTTTGGAAAGGGTGGTATTCAACCTTAGATAAACAGAAATAAACTTTTAGTAGAAACTTTAAGAGTACATGTAGTAGAAAACATCATTGATAAATTAAAGTATTTTTTCTCTCTTGTTTTAAAAATGCAACGTGAGTGAAATCATGGCTTCTGGGAGACAGATGCAAGTTACCAGTTCTAGAAGATGTGAAAGATATTAGATCACAAGCATTTTGTCATTAATTGGCACAATGGTTTACTATTTATTTTATGCTACCTGCAGAAGGAAGGTTCATGGAACAGCTATCTGCCCTACCTGCAGCTGGACTTGCACTCTTCTGTTCCATGTTTGAGAAATACATGCAAATGCATAGCAAAAGCTAGCATTAAGATATTTTTACTGGTGATTTGAAACTACCTTCTCTTCCCCAAATCAACTTCCTTTCCTATTTCTTTACTAATGATCTTTGAGTTGCACAGGCAAGGGGAGGGGGCTGGGCAGGGACTGGGTTTGCAACAGACCAAACGGAACAATTTGCCTAGGATGAGGGCCTGACCTTGGAAGCAAAGCCTGTTGGCATGGACTGTACACAGAAAAATCTGTATTCTTTGTGTGGTGTCACCAACAGCTTACGCAGGGAAGCAATCATGCTGTGGAGTGAAGTGTGAAGGAGACCCTTCGTAGGAAGGAAGATCACAAATTGCCAAGAACTAGTTAAAAGAGGAAAAGCAACAAGCTACAAAGACACGGTTGTTGGAAGCAAAAGGAAACAGAAGTTACTGGAAAGTAAGGATCTTGGAAGAGCTATGTATTCTGGCATGTAACAAAAGCCACAGGAAAACCTCTGTAATATTCCTTAGCATGTTATTTAAATAATTATTTCACAGTTCATGTACTGTAATAAGTGTACCTCCCTCAGCATTCAGATGGAAACAGATAAGGGTTTTATGCTATAAAATCCATAATCATGTGATGCATTTGTGTGAGTGGCCGTCACCATTGTTCCAGTGATACAACTCTTGCGCATTTTGAAGAAAAATACTCTTCTGAACAATTACCTCAACACATGGAATCTGGAAAATTTCTTCTGCGACAAAGAGGACAAATGAACATTTCCTGTTTCTCATCTTTAGTACATGTTGTCTTTTCAGACAACAATAGTCAGGAACAATAGGCTGGCAGTCAGTCAATATGCGCGCAGAAAAAACCGTGCCCCTCGAAGGCTGGGCTGAGTCAGCCTGAAGCTGCTAGGATCTAAATTACTAGGCGGACTCAGGAACAAGGTTCAAGCAGCAGACATCCATGTCTTGAACCTTTGATGTTTCTTGACCTTTGAGTAGCCTTTGTATTTCATGTTTATATGTGTAAGTCCAGCGTTTAGGTCATGCAGTTATTCACTTGTTTGCACCTGAGCTGACTAGAAAATATTCTCCTTGTTTTTATGGAAAATGAGGGGGAAAAAGGAAGAGTAAGCATATTACTCGATTATTACAATAGTAGTAAGTGATTTTAGTAGAAGTTCTTTACACTAAGTGTTACAAATAACATAGCCTAGAAATACTAAGCAATGATGTATTTAGGATCAAAAGCTGAAAAATCCGCAGAATCCCTACCTCATCAGGTGACTTATTCAGCATTTACTACTAATATCATTGCAAGCAGAATTTACCTGCTGCTGGTCTAATAACATTTCTAGGCAGCATGCTTTCAGGTTACACCAGAAATACTTAAAGCAAGAACAGCATGCTGAGATTTCAACTGCCTGCTTCACAAGCAGAATATACAGTAACAACTACTTCCACCTGGGAAGATTATAATTCTATATGCCTTTCACTCAAGGCACATGAGACTCCCAGATCAAGACTCCTAAATCTTGTGAACTCAATTTTGGCACATGCAGTTGTGTGTCGATAGCAGCAAGTCTTTTTCTTCTTAAATATACTGCTAAAAAAATTACACGCAGAAAATAAAATACTTTGGAATTTATTTTTCTTGCAAAAACCTTCTGGAAGGTTCCAGGAGCATCTGAATGCAAGGGGCTAGCATCCTGAGCTAGAAGAGGCATAGGGTGAGTGGCCAGCCTGTGCTTCCCCTCAAAATAATAATTCCTACTTCCTCACTTGCCCCACCCTTGCTATTTTAGTCCCCAAACTTTTCTCAGGCAAAGGCTGTCCGTCATATGGTGGTAGAGGAAAATCTCGATCTTTTCTGGCACTCTATCCTGAGTTATTTGTGTGTAAAAACTAGCACTTGTTTAATAAAACAGGTTGCAGTTCACATTACAAAGCTCTTCACAGCTGCTCTTGGTCAGCCACAGGGGAACTCTAAGTGCTCATTTTTTTTACAACAGTCATAGCACAATGGGGAAAAGTTAAGCCTAATAACAATGCGGACATATGGACACAGAAAGTAATACCTTGAATGATGGTATAAAAAAAACTTATTCTTTCCACCCTGCTGTGGATTCTTTTCAACTAGTAAACTTTCCCTGCATCCAGACTTCATTCAGTTTCAGAAGGCACTGTCTTAAAATGATTTCGCTTTATAATACTGGATTCACAGAATGGTAGGGTTTGGAAGGGGTCTCTGGAGATCATCTAGTCCAACCCCCCTGCCAGAGCAGCTTCACCTAGAGCAGGTCACACAGGATTGGATCCAGGTGGGGTTTGAAAGTCTCTAGAGAAGGAGACTCCACCACCTCTCTGGGCAGCCTATGCTCTGTCACCCTCAAAGAAGTTCCTCCTCATGTTTTCTCTACAGACAAAGAGTTCAGATGAGTTTATATACAAAGGGGTTGTTTCTTAATGCCACATGATACCAAAATACATTTCTACCTTGTACAAATTTACATAATAGAGGTCCATATTAATGACAATATTAACATTAGTAAATCTCTCTCAGGTGATTACACAGTAATTTGTACTTCTATAAAGGTATAAAAAAATGATGAGCATTCCTACGTGGAATTCAGAGAGGAGCAGCTCATATTTGGCTTCAGTGTAACACTGTAATAAACATATATATTATTTTTTTATAAAGTGTAATTTTTTTTTCCCTGATGAGTGACAGGCATAACAGCCTTCAAACAGACTTGAGCATAAATCCAAACTTACCACTGCCAAGTCAATTACAAACTCTGGAATACATACTTGTAACATCTAGGTTGTAGGTTTCATTCTACATGACACTAGAATAAAATATTTATCATCATTTTACACAATATTTAACAGTATTTTTAACTACAGACTGTAATTTTAAAAGGTGCTTGCTTATTACTAAATACTTGCACAATACTATATTCTTGAGAAGGCAGACCTTTCCTATTTTTTTTTTTAAAGCCATGATGATATTGCTTTTCCCAGAAACCAAGAAGAGAGAGACAATACTTACAACGTGGTTTGCAAAATAGAAGCATTGATTACTACCTGGTTTGCAAATACTGTAAAAAAGTCTAATAAAGAACCTCCTTTCTCCTGCCTTCTTACTTCGTCCTCTTTATAGAAAAAATATCTTTCCATTTTAATATCATAAGAACTGTTGGAACCATAAGAACAGCCTACGTTTTTGATGCAAATTTAACACAGCTGAGAGGGAAGTGATTTTTATTCACATGCTTCTTAAATATTTAGACTTTGTATACAATGATTGTTTGCAAATGTTATGTATTTAGAAATAAGTTCATTGAGAGGGTGTGTTATTTTACACACAAATATAGCAAAGATCTTTTGAATAAGAATTCAGTTCCAGTCGCAGTTTAAATTTAGGAGTTCCTTAGTTATTTGATAACGCTTAAGCAATCTCATCATCCAACTCAGTAACTCTCCAACACTTTATAAGATTTCTGTAACTCTAAAAGGTGTAAATCAATGCTATAACAAAACTGCTTAAAGTGGAGTAGTTTGCAATAGCATGGATATTTCAGTGTTGGGTTTTTTGGTTTTGTTTTTCATTTGGAACAATGCTGGGCATCGTCTTAAAGAAATGACCACCTGAATAAAGCAGGGGCACCCTCCCACTACTGTCTCAACTTTTTGTCTCCTCTTATTCAGCCACAGGAAAAGAGAGATGCCATCAAATAGCATCAAGAAAGAACCTTTCTCCATTAACACTATTCACACAGAAAGACTGGTAAAATTTTGATATTGTGGGCAAGAAATTTCATAACAAACCCAAGATTACATTTTTTCCTTGCAGTGATTTAGCAGGACACTGAAAGGCTGCTCTCATTTCACAGACAGTAACAACTTATGCCAAACTCCAGTAAGACTTTGAAGATGTGTATTTCTGAAAATGAGATAGAATTGAACCTTGGCGAATTCACCGATTCTAAAACAGTCATCAACCTGCCCATCTTAAGACATATTTCAATGTCTTATTTTGAATAACTGAATTTAAATAGTTTATATGGTTTTACATTAATATTATTCGTAATTGTCCTTTAATAACCTTTAGTCTAGTGGACAGCAAAAATCAGAAATGTTAGGTTCTGACAGTCACATTCTGAGCAACCTTTTTGTGAATGTTTATAACATTAAGTCATAAACAGCTGGCAGAAACGCTCACCACCTGTACAAAAGGGAAAAGCATGAGCTTGCACTTCATCCATTCCAGTTCCCAGTTCTATGCCAGCATAAGCACACTTTCACTGGCAGGAGGTGGTAGGAAGGGGAGCATGAACTTTCAGCACAGCTGTGGGCAGAAAACTGCAACAAGGGAATAGTTGTCAGTGTCCTGGAAGTCTGTTGGTATGTAGGTAGTCATTTTTTTATCTGCCTAGGGCAGCAAAAAGTTTTGCCAGGGCTCTCACAGCACATTCCTAAATGAGAAGGTCACTGAATTTAATGTGAATTTGAAATATGAATATGAAAAAAGGTGGGAGCAAGGGAAATAGCACCATTACATGGATACGTAACACCTGAGGCTTTCAGTGTTGCTTAGAGGAATTTGATACAGCATTTGAACACAGGCTTTCCAAAACCTAGTTCTCTCTAGATATACTAAACACTCAGTGCTCCTTGAATTTTATTTCTGAACTGTTTCAGCATCAAAAACTGGCACATGGACCATTTGTTTGTGCCTTAAAACCAACCACAAACAAGTAGCCTGTGAGAAACTGGGAAAAGGAAGGGAGGAAAGGCTACCCCACCACCACTTCAGGTCATCTTCCAGAATTGTTTTCAAGATGTACAGAGAAATGGAGAAGAAAGTGTATGACTAAGGCTAGTGTGGGTGTAGTCTTTCAGGTGTAGGGGCAGGGAAGAGATTATTAACCAAAAAAACCAAAGCGAGAACACAAATCCAGACACCTTAAATATATTTATCCACTCACCTGATTAACATGTGGAGTAATCATACAGTCTTCCTTTAGCTGCTCAAGATGACTGATAAGAAAGTTGCTAACACCAATTGATCTACACAAACCTAATAAGAAATAGAACGAGAAAAAGGTTTGGGAAAATCCTAACTATTGGGGAGAATGATTTGGAAAATATCACTTTCAAGAGACAAAATGATTGTTCGGCTCATTTCTGTATAGCAAAATACTGCAAAGAAACACACAAACCCAGCACTGAAATCTAGTTTGACGGTATTATCTGAAAGCATGGCTCGTCACAGTCACACTAGGAAATCATTTTATAATCTAAACACACTGGAAACTCCCCAGTGTATAAAAACTCCAGGCTAAATTCTGGGAAAGGCTAATGTAGTATAAGCAAAGAACAATTGGACTCCACCAGCATGAAAAGAAGGAAATGGTGTTCTGAGCAGCTTGCCAAAACTAAAGGAAAGTCGAACATTTGCAGAACACTAATAAGGTGTAAGCAATAAAATGCAAGGACACCCAGCCGAAATGAACTATGTAACACTGCTTATATTTCTATTAGATCATAAAGAAATGTTACATAAACTGATGACAAACGTTTCAATTAAGCAAGCGGTATCTAACAAGAAACAAAAAGCTTAAAAATGTAGCTAGATTTCTCAGCTCCTGCTGACACACAAATAGAACCAAATGGCGCATAGATGATATGAAGGCTGGTTTTGTTCATTTGTTTTTAATAAGCTTTGTGTGCATGTACACATATAAATTAAGTGCTGACAGTCCTGAAATCATACATCTTCCTTCAAACCTCAGATACGATAAAGCATAACTCCCAATACTGGCCTGTCACCATACCTTAACCCTGACTCATCTTTCATAGTTTGGTCCTTACTCCATGAATTAGAAAAGCCACTAACCATATAAATATAGGCAATTTGACTATGTTGCTTTCACACATTTTAGCAGCACAAGCAGATATGACGCACAGCAGCAAAACCTGCACACGTACTATCACTTCCTAATGTGGTTTCTTTTGTAGAATACAAAAAGGAGGAAAAAATACATTAGCAACTAAAATGCCAGACAGCTTTCCCTTACAGAAATTATCATTGTTCATGATGTGTAACATGATTAGGTTATAACTTGCACTATAGCAATTTGCATAATTTCTGTGTCATCTGCCAGAAGGAGCAAAACCTGAGCTTTTGACTTCTACTGACAAACAACCCTGGAGTGTCAACACTAATAAATCACTATGCCAAAGAAGTCAGAGAAACACGTGCAGTTTTAACACAATGTTGAACCAAAATATTATACTCCATTGTTGAAAGCTAAGGAGTTACAAAACCCATGCTGTTACTGCCCTTGAAGAAGAAAGCTTTTATTTCAGGCTGAAATAAAACAAAACTCAATCACAGATATTAAAGATGAAAGGACTTATTAAATTGTCCACTTCCACAGAAAGCTTCATTCCCCCCCCCCCACCCCCCCCCCCACCCCCGTCCTTTGTTTCACTCTTCTTCCTTACTTCGCTTCGTTATATGAGTCTTCTTCTGCCCCGTTACCCCTCGCCT